>VWZT01006843.1:403697-438461 GCA_013397055.1 Pachycephala philippinensis
CCAGGTTCAAGAACCTGCACCAGGGTCAGGGTAGTCCTGAGCAGCAATACAGGCTGGCAGAGAAGGGATCAAGACCAGCCCTGGGAAGAAAGTCTTGGGGATGTTTGTGGTGGAGAAGCTTAATATGACCTGTCAGTGTGTGCTTGTAGCCCAGAAAATCCACTGCATCCTGGGCTGCATCAAAAGCCAGCAGGTCAAGGGAGAGGATTCCGCCCATCTGCTCTGCCCTTGTGAGACCCCACCTGGAGTCTGTGCACAGCTCCAGGGACCCCAGCACAAGAAGGACATGGGCCTGTTGGAGCAAGTCCAGAGGAGTGCGACTGAATGGATCACAGTGCTGGAACATCTCTCCTCTGAAGACAGGCTGAGCGAGCTGGAGCTGTTCATCCTGGAGAAGGGAGACCTTAGAGCAGCTTTCCAGTACCCAAAGAGGGCAAGCAAGAGAGCTAGAGAAGGACTTTTCACAAGGGCATGTAGAGATAGGACAAGGGGGAATGGACTTAAGCTGAAGGAGGGAAGGTTTAGATCAGATATTAGGAAGAAATTCTTTACTGTGAGGGTGGTGAAAGTTGGAAAAGGTTGCCCAGAGAGATCATGGACTCCCCATCACTGGAAGTGTTCAAGACTAGGCTGGATGTGGCTGTGGGTAACCTGGTCAGGTGGAAGGTTCCGTGGCTGAGGGGTTGGAACTACATGAACTATACCATCTTTAAGGTCCCCTCTGACACCAACCGTTCTATGATTCTATGATTTTGGTAGCTCTTCACGGAACCAGTCAGGAGGGTGAATGGAAAAGTGATATTGTGTTGTACAAATCCTACCAATCAGAGCCAGTTTAGTTGGTTTCTAGCAAGTGGATCTGTTGCCAGCATTGAAAAATCTTTGCAGAAGGAAAAGTGTGACTTAAGTTGCATTATTCACACTTAGTTTTTACACTCTTTACCTCATACTGTACATCAGGTAGAATTGTACTTTCTTGTCAAAATTTTGGAAGGAGGTGAGGGGACAAAGGTTACAAATTAAGCTGCCTAAGGCAGGGATGAATGCTTCTCTCTTTGAAGTTCACTGTCAATCCCAGCAGTTTATTGTATGAGTGTTTGTTGGAAGGAAAAGGTACTAAATGCTAAAACTCAGGAAAAACAAATTGCTCCTGTATATTAAATGCATTGTCAACTTAATGGAGAGAAGACAGTCCAGAGAGGACTCTGTTTACTACAGGCCACAGAAGAAGAAGGCTTTGCTTTAAGAACAACTTAAGAAGAAAAGGAATTAAAACTCTATGAGAATCAAAAAATCAAACAGTGTGTCTCCAAAAAATTCCTAACCCTTTTCGTTGCTTGCCTGATCTTTTCTTTGAAGTTTGATTACTGTCACTTCAACACAGAAGAGATTTAGCAATTTTAGAGGGTGTATCTCTGCTCAACAAATAAATACATTAGTCTTCCTCTAGTTTTTGTTCGTCAAGATACATTTGAAGTGTTTTTGAGATCTTTATTGCTCAGTCTTTTAAGTAATCACCTATTCAACTACAACAATCAAGAAATCCTAGTTTGCCTAATTTGTATTTTTACTATATTCACCAATATTCTCTCTCACAGCATCAAGACCCCAAGTTTCATGTAATGCATTTACTTGATTGTTTTTCTGTCTATTTTTGTTCCAACACACAAAAGGTGTCCAGATTTCTGCATTACGAGATCTCTCTGCGTGTCAGTTTGGCGTAGTTAAGTGCATATGAAATTGAGGCAATTTCTGCCTCTATTGGTGTGACACAAAAACATCTGTCTGCCAAGAAGTCCTCCCCCAAGAGATACCTGCATGCTTGCTTCTCATGGAGATGAGAACCCACAGGTCTCAGATCCCAGGATGAGACTTTCATATACTCTGCCACTGGAGTGGGACACAGGAAGAGAGAGGACAGGAATGGGTGTGGCACTTAATGTGCTACCCTGACATTGCAGAAACATCACTAGAAAAGGATTTTATGTTGTCCTTCCATTCATCTTCACCAAATTGTATTGCAGGGAAGATCTCTCCCAAGCCCAATAAATGTGAAGTTAATTAGAGGCCAGTGCAGGATCTCAGCTAGAACTAAAACCTCAACAACTGTTTCTGCATAGTCAAATTACCAGGGAAGGTCATCGTGCTGATGGTAACTGAGCTTGTGCTTACTATTCTGGCAAAACCACTCCAAAACAAGTTCAAGTCCTAAAATTAGCCCTCCCCAACACCTGTCATTGCCCTGGGCATCAGCCTGTTCATGCTGTGCTTGTTGAAATAGCTGTCTCCATTCTTGCATCTGCATTTCTTGCATGCTTTTTCTCACTTTTACCCTTTCTTTAAACTTTATGTCTTCTCTTTCGCTACTCCTTTAGGTATGTGTTTTACTGTCCAGTGAGGATACAATAGAAGCAATATCTGTACAGGGACTGTCCTTTGATTGTAAGGCATTGGCAGCAGAGCCAGTGAGGCTAATTTTATTTCTATTGAGTTCAATATGTTTACAGGGATTGTGAGCGCCTGGAGAAAGAAAGTTTTCTGGGAAGAAATTTTTTTTTTTTTTCCTCCTGAGGCTTATTATGGAAAAACTTGGGTGAGAAATGAATATCATTTCTCCCTCAAGTTTGGTTACGAAGGAATTTTTACAGAGTGAGAGGCCATATTTACGGAGCAGGTTCTCAGGTGAGTCCAGGTGTTCAGAAGATGTATTTCTGAGACATCAGCATATCTAAGACCTCATATGAGAAAAATACGTCGTATTTCCTTTTCTGCTTTGCTTGCCTCTCATAGAAGTGCCTCTTCCAAGGGCCAGAAGACATACCAATGAATATTGGCCTAGTAGTGTAAAACACAGTTCCCAAAAGGCATGGCACACATATCGTTAGCAATATGAGATCTACATCAAAGTTATAGACAAACTACTGAAGTAGCCTAACTTATTTTTTTCTTAATGTTCATGCATGCAGCTCTGCACAGAGCTGCTGCCTTTATGTATGTAGCAAAGTACCTCCTGGAACCCCACATGGAGTTACTTTGAAGTTTGCCCTGAAGTATGGCTGCAAGCATATTTATGCTACTTTTTTTCCCCCCTTCTTCTTCCTTCCAGTTAGATTAGACTTAATTTTTGATAGACAGAGAGAGTCTTACCCAGTTTGTGTTTGTTTTCAGAACAGCGGTGTGAAAAACACTGAGGAACAAGTGGGCCTGGGGAAAATAATTAAAAATCAGGGAAATGAAAGCACACTTAGACCTAAACAGATGAAAAATTTCTATACCCCTCCACTTGTGTGATGCTTAATATTCAAATACCTGGAAAGAGGAATACCCGATGAGCCCAAAAATGTGTGAAAGCAGGAGACTGCATGCACAAGGGTGTTCCAGTCACACAAATATATTGCTTGGTGTTCATTCTTGAGGTCTGAAAAATCACAAGGAATCTTACGAGAGTGACAAGTTTATTTCCATGCCATGTGTAGTATATATTGCACCTTGTGTAAATTGCTGCAGGGAGGCAAAGTACTATTCTAGGATCTGCGGGGCACCCCTGAGCTTTGATATCTGCTCTTTGATACTGTCATCTGTGAGAGCTCTTCACACGCAGGAAAGGCAAAACATCAATGCTGGGTGTGACATGCACTGATCTTGGAGGAGAGCCTTGCCCAGAGAGCATTTCAGTGAGCAGAATTTTAACTCTTTGGATTCTGCCAAGACAGCTACTGGTTATGGATCACTATGGAGCCTGCAGGGATCACCCTCTGAAAACAAAGCATTTATCACTGGAGGTATATCTAGGGTTCACTTTGTTTGGATTGCTCCCAGTTTACACCCCGAAATTAGAAGCAAGACTGACTTGCCACAGGTAATTTCCAGTTAAGTTTCTTGGTATTTCCAGGTGTCTGCTGAGCCCCCCTGCAGAGCCCTGCTGAGCTTTGTGAAGCTGGAAAAGGAAATGAGGTTTCCACCGAATAGAAACCCTTTTAGACCTGGGCCCAAGCTCTCCCTTAGGATGTGTGCAAACACAGCTGCCGCAAGAGAGAGTATATTGCAAATACTCCTGAAGCCTCTGAAACCCAACTGGCCCTGATGGTCTCTTGTGTTGGTCTGATTTGCACGTAGTTCCGACAGCCTGTTTCTCCAAAATGAGTTTATCAGTTCAGGAGTGGAAGCCAACCCTAATTCCCAGAGTACTGCTGGTAGAAAATGAAGAAAACCATAAGCAAAGCAATATATTTGTGACTACAGCTTAATTTCCTTCCAGCTTGTATAGAATTAGCTATTCTAATTCTATACAGTCAACAGTTAAAAAATATAATCACTGTTAGAGAATGAAACTCCAGTGATGTCCATGGGAAATGTTTTGTAAATAACCAAGACTGATTATTCAAAAAGCAAAGAAATCAGTAACCCCTTTTGTTGCCTCTTCTGTTCAAAAATTGCCTTTGCTATATGTTCATCATGAAGTCTTTTGTGACTAAATATAAGCTATAATAATAGTGAATAATTGCAGGAAGGTGGTTTGTTCTATATTTAATCCATTCACCTGATCTTCTAAAAGTCTCTGTAATTTTTCTTGGTAACAGGAACACTTGTTTATGCTGTGGTTTGAAACTGTGATGAAGGCCCATTCCCCTTAGCCTTAAATACAGCCAGAAGGCTGTGAGAAATCTCTTGGATTTTGTCTACTCCTGTTTTCAAAACATCATGAGTGAGTGGAGATTTGCAAACAGTAGGCTGGCTGGGCATCTTTTGATCACTGGGAGTGAGCTTTAATTTAATCTGGCACTTGGAGTTGGTAGCATCATGTCAATAAAAAATTAATTGCTTCAGGTATTTTTGTGGTTTCTCATTTTGTGAAGCCTGGCTTATTTAGAATGAGAGTAAGCACGAGCAAAGTAATCACATTTAATGTGGTTACATGCTGGAGTACAGTTGATTTTGTGCCAAACTATGGAGCTCATAGCACAGGGCTGCTAACTGGGGGTGCATTTTTGAGAGGCTTTGGGGACTGGTAAAGAGGTCTCCTACTGTAAACTAAAGTAAAGAGGTCTCCTACTGCAAAATTTGTTTTCTTTGTGCCTTTCTGGACAATTCATGAGGCAGATGAACAGCTGCATGCCCTGAGGCCCTGGTCTGCAGAGCACAGCTGGAATCAGCTCTGCTGCCTGTGAGGTTGAGACCTGAGCATACATCCTTGCAACCTGGCCTCTTTCAGCTTGGGAGGGGAGTGAGGGTATAAAGCATTTCCAGAAGTCTCCTAGCTGTGGTACCCTCCAGGATTAACCTATCCCTAGTAATCTCTTCAGTGTGTTCAGGGATTTAAGGCTATCAAAACTACAAATTATAGATAGAAGATAACATGTTGGAAACTTAATAATAGCTAGCCCAAACAGACCCAGGGATAATCATATCAGTGCATTATCACAACAACAGGAGATGCTGCATGTCCTGCATACATATGCACTCATATCTCACAAACGAGCCTGCCCGTGTGTGGTCCAGCAACTGTGAACTGAGCTTGGCCATGGCACCAGAGGTTTGTCTTGGGTTGTGAGACAAATGGTGTTACAAAAGCACAGTATTTGCTAAGCTGACATTTCCTATGATGGTATGAAAGACAATGTGTTATGGGCTGTGGTACACTTCAAATGACTTTGTTGTACATCGGTGTTTAAACTTGCAGTGTGCACACAAATAAAGGTTCATCAAAGTTTAAGCTGAAATATTTTACACCATCTCTTCAAAACTTTTAAATTTACCCTCTGTTCAGTTTCTCTCTGGATCTCCTAGCGTTTCAAGTTACACCTGAGAGAATCTGAATAAGAGTAGAAGAAACCTTCCCTTTTTTAACTCTGTGTGTGTGATACAATTATTTTGTGTCTCCTGTACTCTCCCCTCTTTCTTTGCTGCTTATAAAGCAAAAAGGGGGAAAAGTACACAAATCATGATAAAAAAATTATAATCCTTGGAGAACATAGAGAAGCAATATGGTCCAGCTATATTTCAGTGTTTCTTTAAAACATCACCAGCAGGTTTTGTTTTGCACTTTATTTTTGAGGCCACAGCTTTGTCAATTTGAGTCTTCTTGGCTCCATTTGAATTAATGCAAAACAGTAAATAGTCTTTGGAAAAAAAATTCCGCTAGGAACAAATTCTTTTGACTTGACACTTAACCTGAACACTTCCTCTGGCTCTGAGTTCCTCAGCCCTGATTACTGACTAACAGAGTACAACCTTGGACTCATTTAAAATGCAATTGCAGAACACACCAGAGAAAGTCATTTAGCGGTATATCAACAAGAAGGGCAGGCTGTAAATCTAATGACCTTCTTCCATTTCTGATTTCTAAGATCCCACTGTCACCAGTATTGGCAATATCTGATACTCACATGTGGCAATGTATCAAATGCTCTATTAATAAGACAGATGTATATTTTATAAAAGAGTAACTCTCTAATCCCTCTTGGATACATAGATGAGCTGATGAATGCTTTGAACAAAGCTCACTATTTACTCTTTTTCTGTTCTCATGCTGCTTATTAAACTGGTTTAATATAAAAGCAAGGTATAAAACCAACAGCTACATCAAATGTAGTGTAATAGTATCACTTCAAAGATAAGCACATGGTTAACTTTCCATTAGTATCAACCCATCTGAGGCAGCATTTTGTAGTCACAGAATATTAACACATAACCTTGTCAACCATCACGTGTAGCTGGTGAATGCCCGTGATTTTCACTTCATAATGCAACCTCTTGGAAAGCCAAAACTGAAGAAATGCAGGTATATCCAGGTAACAAAACATGTCTGATAGTGGTCTTGAGCCAAGAAAATCTGGCATTTTAAGTGCACCTCGGAGAGGAGTCTCAGGAGAATTCACATTCTCTGTTTTGAATCCTTTCTAAGTCCCCAATGACACGATCCTGAAATAAATCTTACCTGAGGCAGGTGTCTCCTCCAACATACCCATGTAAGCATTTTGTTCCAATACACACAAAGAGCACTTTGAGTTAAATACTCTTCTAGATGGCTCTTACAAGCTGACAGCATTAAGTTTCATAACAAACAGATGTTCATATTTTATAAGCCTCCTTCATAAAAGACTTTCAGTGTTCTCTATTTCAACAGAGGCACAACGGAAAATTATAAGGGTCTAGAAACAGTACTCCTGTGGGAACCTGAAATGACTGAGTTTGGCTACAGCAAAACACATCTACAGCTGTGGAGACATCGATAGTGAATGGTGGGAAGGGGTGGATGGACAAGATTAGATAAAGGCCAGAGGTTTAACACCCTGATGCTGGAGGGATTTCCACTGGTAGTGGAAAGAGGGAGTTGCCCTGCTTTTGTGGAGGCACTGACTTCCAAACTGACATTTGGAGAGGCCGTTCAGGGTTGCTTCCTAATGCCAAGACAGGTAACAGAGCTGTGAATCCAGTAACATCCACGTGAATTCAGTGGCAGTGTATCCTTTGTTGCCTTAAAAGCAGGGGAGCGGGAGCAGCCTGGCAGGCTGTGCTGTGGGAGTGGGAAAAGGAGAACAGAGCAACACAGCACCTCAGGTGCATCACCCTGGAGCCTCTGGAACACCAGCTGGGTTTAGAACTTGTGGGCCCCTTGGGGCAGAATGCAAGCCCAAGGGGAAAGCACATGGTGTGGAGGGGGGCCGCCTCTTTGTTTTAACAAAGATTGCCAATATTTTTTTGTTGAATGAATGTTGCCAGGAAGGAGGAGAATGTGCCTCCCTGTCTTTGATACCGGGCTGAAAACCCTCGTTTTCCAAAGTGGCATGCTTTTGTGTGCTGCTTTGCTGCCTGCTGCCTGAACAACCCCTGTCTACTACTAAAACTGAAACAGCATCTCTACTTTTCCGTCTTTTTGAGGCAAAATGTCCAGAAAGTCAGAGGAGAAGCTAAAGGTATCTCTTCCCACACTTCTTGCTTATTATGAGGGGGCAAGGATGTCGCTGGCTTAAAAGCAATGTAGAGGCAGTCCCATGTCGTGCTGCCCCCCCAGAGCCAGTGTTGCTCCACATCTTCCCTCCACAGACTCCTCTTTTTGTACAGCCAAGCTGCCAGCCAGATCAGGGGGCGTATCACAATGAAGACAATCTGTCTCTAAACCAGCTCATAACCTTTTATTTCTGCTGACTCAGCTCATCAGTCAAGCTAAAGAAATGTACCGGAGTGCCAGGTGTGAGGGAAGGAACGGGAGGGCATAGCCAGGGCTGGCAAAATACCTTTTCTGGCAGGGACACAGCCTAAAAATTGTCTAAAATTAACCTGGAACAGTAATGGGAAAAGATTATTTGCCTACTCTGTGCTATTTAAAGGTGTCCAAAATACAAAGGAATTTTTTTGAATTTATTAAGTCAGCATTGTCTAACCCTTAGGCTAAAAAAGGTGGACTCAGTACCTTAGAAGTATGACAAAATCTTGTCATTGTGAAACGTATTGGCACTCCACTAACGAATTCAGGGAAACTGGGATTTCACCCTTGAAATAAGACCTGGATTTCTCGGTTTGGACGTGTCACTTCAGCTGCTCTGTATTCTTACTGTTTCTTGACATCAGGAATAAACCTAATACTCCTCAGTTTTTAGCTTCTGAAGCCTTGCGGAAAGGCAATGTAATATTTCCTTTGCATATACATTTGACTGCTCATCCTTAATATTTATTTTGAAAAAGACTTTGTTCCAAAAAAATTATTTGCATGAATATTTGTGGAAAGCAAAACCACACCAGATGCAAAGATAGCTAAAGTAGATTGATTTAAAAATTTCAACTGTGTTTGTATAACTACTTCAGAGCATTCATCCAGTCTGGCTGGTAAAACGAAGCATTTTAGATCTTTGGGAGAAAAAATAATTCTTGCAACAGATACTTTCATGGACAAACAAGTTTGAACAACCCATTCTTTCTTTGTAATCTCTTCCTGACTAGTTACAGATGGAACAAGAACTAAAGAAAGGGGGAAGAGAGATTCTCACCATACTGTCACTTCTTCTCTTAGCTCACAGTGACTTTCCAGTGCATACTTTCTGGTTGGTTTTGTTCAGACTGGTGCTGCCAGTTTGTGATAAAACAGAGGAAAAAAAGACATCTTTTGAAAAATGTGAACTTTTCATGTGACATGGAAGCCGGTGACTTCACAAAGCTCTTGCTTTGAGGTGCCTCAGGAAGAGGGAAGATGTCAGCTGGAGAGTTATGGAACAAAGAAGCAGTTGGTTGTAATATCAAAGGGTGTCTGTACATGTGCAGACATTTCAACTGTGAAATTTTTGTCAAACAGTCTCCAGGTAATCATGAAATTAGTCTAAAGTAGTCACCTGGACTCTCTGTGAATCTTCCTCTGGGTATCCCTCTGTCTATCACTGTAAATGGAGAAGACAACTAGCTTGAATCAAATGTCCATTTCTGAGATGAGATGAATCCCTCTTTCCATGAAGTCATCATCTTTAGGCGGAGCATGACAGTAAAGCAATAATTATATTCTGGATTAACCACAACAAAGACCAGGTTCAATCCAAATCTCACAAGAGATGTGGTTCCTGCAGTGCTCAGGTGGTATCAGGGCATGCTAACCTCCTCTATAAGCTGGTAGGTCAAAGCAGTACCTACTCTGGGTGAGTTCCAGTTCAGGCTCAGCTGCAGTTAAGTTGCTCCTGTTTCATTCTGGTTAATCCCAATGAAACTTTCAGAACGCAGATTTGGTTCGATATATATATATAAAAAACCCTGGATAATTTCAACAAAATTCAATTCCATTTTCTGTGTTAGTCTGGAAGGCAGCTGATCTCCAGCTGGGTCCATAAACATATGCTGAAATAAAGAGCTTTCCATCTTTCATTTATCACTCCATTCATTCAGAATCAAATGGAAACTACCCTTGGCCCTGCACGATTTTACTGTATAATATATGCCTGCCATCATGACAGAGATCTAGTCCAGAAAATAACCCATGACCACTATGGATGTGAATTACATTCCTTTTAAATAACAAGAAGACGCTGGAGAAAATCTGAAATACTTCAGGGGATGACCAAGAGGTACTTTCCAATGTTAGAGATTTTATTCTCCTAATAAGGAAAAGTCATGTTGTACAACTGTATAATCTCATCACCTCAGTAAAGTGTATAAAAAATAGACCAACACATTTTTTCTTACACCTTATATATTATGTTGATGTACGTCAGTAAGTATTAATTTATTAAGTTGCTACCTTTGTGCAAAAATGGATTGGTGTGGATAAAGCAAAAACCACCTTGGGGTGATGCCATTAGAACTGACTTGCCCTGAATCAGGCTTGTTGTAGTGCTCAGATGCAGTATTTCAAATAGAACAATAAAAGAACAAGGTTTCCAGACATTATTAATTAAAATTTTCTGCTTAATCTCAGTGGAAGGCACAAAATCAACATTGTCTTGATTCTTTGAAAATCCTTGGCCCAGCCAGCTCCAGAGCTTGTTTTTAGGAGTTCAAATTGAGGAGAAGTTACATAGAAGGGAAGCGTTGAGAGTGGTATGGACACACTGCCTAGGCGTGGCATCCCCGCAGTCTCCGTATGAGGGGCCAGATCTGCACATGGGTGTGTGCTTTGCTCACAGAAAGCCAAATTGAGTCTGAGTGTTCACCACCCTTTGTTTGTCTACGTTAACTCCTTCTCTGCTGGGCACATAACCAGATCCATTATCATTCCCAAGGGATAACCCTTTTCCACATTCAGAGAGGAAGCATAGAGACAAGGGGAGCTTGGAAAGAACCAGCCTCAAACAAAATTCTGCAGACTTTAAAAAAAAGTAAGTTTTCGCAGGTGAAAGGAAATCAATATGGCTGAAAGCAGCCAAACTGGTATATACACCAAGCTAGAAGAACTTTCTATTTGAATTATTTTTATTTTTCTGATAAGGAAAAGTCAACTGCATGCCAAAAATAGCATATAGCTGTGACGTGAATGAGCCACTGTTCCCATCTTGCTGAGAACTCACTGGACTCTGCCTGCTTCAGAGGGCTTTATAATACCAGGTAATACTATAGCCTAACATTTTGCCCATGACGTCTTTACAAGAAAAGGGACTTTGAGTTCCTGCTAGTGCGTATGTCTACCAAACAAAAAACAGCAGGAGAAAATTGTGCTTCTGTCTTACACTGGTAGGGCTTCAGTAATTTGGACAATCTTGTGCTGAGGGAGTAAGAAACCAAAATCGTGCACCTAAGCTTTCCAAATCAACATCAGCAGAATTTATTGCACTGTTTGTCCAGATCCAACCTTAGCAATTGGGGTTTTATAACCTATGCTTCATCTGAGCTGCTAGGAAGCTGGAATAATAGAAAACAGTTAAACCACTGAAAAAAGAAATAGTTACCATGCGGACACTGAAATGTACAAATTATCATCCCAATTCTATCAAGTGTGTAATCGAACAAGCTGAACTATGAATCAATACCATGGGTCAGTGTCTGCTCATCTCTTCAGGAGAGAAACTGCTTCTTCCAAATTACACACTGATTCAATTCACCCTTGATAAATGACAATGGGCTTTAAACACTGCAAAATACCCAAATGCATGCTCGTAGGCTGTATGCTCTTGGTTGATTTGTTGGCAGGCAAGTAGTAAATGGAGGGCTTCCCTTCTCCAGAAAATATGTGATCTCTCTAAACCTCTGGGAACAGCAGATGTAAAAATCAGTGCCAGCTAGAATTAAATTATTTTGATGGGGATGATAGTTCAGCAAAACCTGCACCTTTCACACTAAAGGCTTCTTCAATGGATTACTGGTAGAAGGTGGTACAAATTTTGTTTCACTGCTCACTTTAATGGTATTTAAATCTTCTCAGATATGGATAAAAAGCCCTTGACAGCTATTTATGACCTTTCTAATACTGCACCTAAATTCATAGATGTGGTTAGGTTGGAAAAGAATTCTAGGATCATCCAGTCCATCTGTTAACCCAGCACCAATGTGTTCACTACTAAACCATATCCTCAAGTGCCACATCCACAACTTTTTTGAACACTTTCAGGGACTGTGGTTCCACTACTTAACTGAATAACCTCTTCCAATGCCTGACAACCCTTTAGGTGAAGAAATTTTTCCTAACATGCAATCTAAACTTCCCCTGGTGCAACTTGAGGCAGTTTCTTCCTGTCCTAACACAAATTACCTGGGAGGAGGGACCAGCCCCCGTGTCACTAAAACATCCTTTCAGGTCATTGTAGAGAGCAATAAGGTCCCCACTGAGACTTTTCTCCAGGCTAAACACCCCCAGCTCTGTCAGCTGCTCCTCATCAGACTTGTGCTCCAGACCCTTCCCCAGCTCCATTGCCCTTCTCTGGACATGCTCCAGCACCTCAATGTCCTTGTAGTGTGGGACCAAGAACTGGACACAGGGTTGAGTTTTGGCCTCACCAGTGCTGAGTACAGGGGACAAAGGGTTACAGTGAATGGGGTCAGACATCAGACTGGCCCCCTGTCACTAGTGGGGTTCTGCAGGTGTCCATCCATGGCCCTGTGCTTTTCAACATCTTTATTAGTGACTTGGATGCACGATTGGAAGAGATACTAAGCAAATTCTCTGATAATACAAAGCTGGAAGGAGATGTTGACTGCTTCAAAGGCAGGGAGGACTTGCAGAGAGATCTTGAAAAATTAGAGGGCTGAGCAATCATGAACCATATCAAGTTCAACAAGGCAAAGTGCTGGATTCTTCACCTGGGATGGGGCAGCCCTGGATGTATGGACAGACTGGGGAATGAGAAGCTGGAGAGCAGCACTGAGGAAAAGGACCTGGGGGTCCTGGTTGATGGCAAGTTGAATCTGAGGCAGCAGTGCCCTGGCAGCCAGGAGGGCCAAGTGTGTCCTGGGGGGCATCAGGCACAGCATCGGCAGCTGGGCAAGGGAGGGGATTGTCCCCTCTGCTCTGCACTGGGGCGGCCTCACCTCGAGTGCTGGGGGCAATTTTGGGTAGCACAATATAAGAAAGACGTTAAACTATTAGAGAGTGTTCAAAGGAGGGCAACAAAAATGGTGAAGGTCCTTGAGCCTTGAGTATGAGCCGTATAAGGAGTGACTGAGGTCACTTGGTCTATTCAGCCTGGAGAAGAGGAGACTGAAGAGACATCTCACCACAGTCTGCAGCTTCCTCATGAGGGGAAGAGGAGGGGCAGGCACTGATCTCTTGCCTGTGGTGACCAGTGACAGGACCTTCAGGAATGGCCTGAAGTTGTGTCAGGGGAGGTTTAGGTTGGATATCAGGAAAAGGTTCTTCACCCAGAGGGTGTTTGGGCACTGGAACAGGCTCCTCAGGGAAGTGGTCACAGCACCAAGCCTGGCACAGTTCAGAAGTGTTTGGACAATGCTCTCAGGCACATGGTGTGACTCTTGGGGTGTCCTGTGCAGGGCCAGGAGATGGACTTAATGGTCCTTGTGGGTCCCTTCCAACTCAGCATATTCTGTGATATTATATAGAAGTGGCCCCACTACTGAGCCCCAGGGAACACCGCCTGTGATTCCATGATCGTGTGGTCCCTAGTAACTAATAGCATCAGTGTCATTCTCATCTTTTAAAGACTAGCTGGAATGTGATGCTCAGAGAGGCATATCAGTTACTCCATTTCCGAGATTCATTATGTTATCTGAAGGGTTTGACAGGCTTCGACTAGCACAGTTAAGTATTATAACTAAGGCTTTTTTCTTCAATAACAACATACCCTAATCTGAAGTAAAATCCTAATCAAGCAACTTTTCCAGCTCCCATCACACACGAATTCCAGGCTTGAAGGGCAGTCATGACCCTGAATTTGTCTTGTGGTCACAGATGAGACAACATATTAGGCTGGAACCCATTTGTTTCACTGTAAATTGAAGAATATCTGAATACAAATAGTGTAACAGGTGGGCTTACTGTTGCCTATGAGCCTTAAGATTTAAACCCAGTACACCAATCTCTTACACCAAGACAGTTCTTCAGCTCTTCTATTTGCCAAATAGCTCTTAGAAGCAAAGTGAGAGTCACCTTTGCTCAGAAAAATATGGGCAAATGGATGATGTTCATACAGTGCCTTCAGGCATCCACAGTGCTTAAAAATTAACGACTGATTTAAGTAGGAAGATCCAGATCTCCAGACAGTATTTACTATTGTTTCTGAAATCAATATATTTTAATTATTTTTTTTTTAATGAACTGTCTTATGAGCTGCTTCTTACAGAATCTGGCACAAGTGGAGAATTCATGTTAATATACAATCTGGACTTTTGTAAACAATGTCAGTAATTCTGTTGTGACAGCAAGACTTCACTTGAGACATAAAGGAAGGTTCTGTCTGTGAATACTTGAACTGAAAAAAAAAAATTAGTCTTGTGTCTGGGCAATTCATTGAAGAGTAGAATTCTACAGAGAGATGTGAGAGGAGACATTGCCAGGTCCCCTAGGAAAGAAACTCTGAGCCCAGAGGACAGAGTGTGAAAAGGTGTGTAAATACAGATTAAAAAGCAAATATAAAGAGAAAGGAGAGCCAAACCCCAGGAGGGAGCTGTACAAGGTGAACTTGCCAAGAATGAGAAAAGAGGCATAACATACAGTTGAGATAGTGACCTTTTCTACTCTGCAAAACACAGTTGAGATGTCCAAGTTTGACAACCACAAGACATTTATGGCAGACCTCAGACAACAGAGAGGTTATGCATGCTCCGGGAGATGTTCCCATAAGGAGATGGCAGTGGCACTGTGGGCTCTTATGTCTCCTTTCACATCTGGGGATTAGGGTTATCCACCTCTACAGATTTATTACAGCTATGGTCTTTTACTTTGGTCTTGTATGAACTCCTCACGGGCTGCTTTTGACCCAGAAGTCACACCATACCATTGAATCTTTTAACACTCTCTAGCTGTGGCATCCTAGAGACAATGGGAAGGTCCCAAAAGTATCTCAAGCATAAGAAGGGGGGAAAAAGGCACTGAGTGTCTGGAACTATTTGGGACATTACTTTTTTTCATTTATACACACACACACACACACACACATATATATATATGCATATACATCCATACATAGTGGATTTCATAGAAACCTAGAATGGTTTTCATTCGAAAGCACCCCTAAAGAACGTCTAGTCCAACTCCCCTGCCAAGGGCAGTGACCCCTTCCACAAGATCAAGTTGCTCAAAGTCCTTTCCAACCTGTCCTTGAACACTTCCAATGATGGGACATCCACAACTTTTCTGAGAAGCCTGTTCCATTGTCTCATCACCGTCATGGTGAAAAAAAGTTCTTTGTTATATAGAGTCTGAATCTACCCAATCTCATTTTAATACCATTGCCCCTCATGCTGTCACTACAAGCCTTGGTGAAAAGTCTTTCTCAAAGTCCCTTTTGTATGTTGAAATGCCACATGAGGGTCTCCCCAGAGCCTTTTCCAGACTGAACAGTCACTCTTCGTAGGAGAAGTGTTCTATCCCTCTGATCGTTTTGTGGTCCTCCTCTGCACCTGCTCCAACAGGTCCATGTCTTTCCTGTGCTGAGGACTCCAGAGCTGGATGCAGTACTGCAGGTGGGGTCTCACCAGAGCAGAGTAGAGGAGAATTGAATTCCTCAACCTGCTGGCTGTACTTGTTACAATTGGCTTTCTGTACTGCAAATGCACACTGCTGGCTCATGTCCCATTTTACACTCACCAGTGTAAAATACCCAAATTCCTTTTGTACAGGGCAGATAATTCTGTGATTCTATGATTCTCAATTCATTCCTCACCCAGTCTCAACTGGTATTGGGGATTGTCCTCACCCAGGTGCAGGACCTTGCACTTGTCCTAATTGAACTTCATGATCCTCACATAAGTCCACCCCTCAAGCCTGCCAAGATCCCCCCAGATGGCATCTCTTCTCTCAGGCGTGTCAAGTGCACCGCTACATTTATGAAGATGTTAATCAATATTGGACCCAGTACTTACCCTTGGTCTTTGAGTCATTGAGTGGACATCTAGCCAATTCCTTACCCATCTAACAGTTCATCCATCAAGTCCATATCACTCAGTTCAGAGGCAAGAACATTGTGGGGACCTTATCAAGGTACTTACAAAAGGCCACAGAGAGGGTATTTGTAGCTCTTACCTTGTCCACTGATGCAGTCACTTAATCTTAGAAGATCACTAGATTAGTCACACAGGATTTGCCCTTGGTGGAACCTGGCTGGCTCTGTATAATCACCTCCCTGCCTTCTGTATGTTTCGAAATATCTTCAAAGATGATCTAATCTATGATCTGAAAAAGAAAGGTAGTGTAGGGGATGAACCTCCTACTGGAAAAACTACCTGCCTGATCATGGTGTCTCCTCTACCAGTATTTGCTTCCTGAAATTTGACCCTACTCCCTGTAATAGGAGACTATATCACAGTTTTGAATCTCCTGTGGCTTAAAGGTAACAGTTGGAATCAGATTTGAATTGTGTCTTGACATTTCAGATTATTGTGTCATTAAATAATTATCGGCCCAGACAAATAGTAAGTAAATGCTTTGTGTTAATTGGACTTTGGAGGTGTGGCAGTAGAGAAGAGGCTGGGAAAGCAAGAGCATTTCAAATGTTGATATTTGTGTAGTAACCCAGGGATTTGCTTTCTTCCTGAATAGTGGAAACATACAGACTAATTTTTCTTTTTGAAAGACTTCATTCTTTTCACTTTATGCTAAAATACTCCAAAGGTGCAAAAGCAGGCAAAGTTTGAAGGGAATGTCAGCAGATGTTTACATGTGAGACCAGAAATTATAGAGCAAGCTTGAGTGCTATTTTCATTTCAAAAGTGTGATACACTTGACTCTATCTCTCAGTCTTTTGAAGAGAATTAGGTCAAGAAGAAAATGTATTTCTCAAGGACCTACTTAGGAAAGCCTTTTACTCAACAACGATGACAACATAGACACTACATTCATTTTAACAGACAGCGTATGTTGCAATGCTGATCTTCTCAACACCTTGATGATAAGATGGCCAAAAGACACAACACCCCAAGAGGCAGAACAGTGGTATGTGGTAATCACTGTTCACATGATCTGCGTGATGCTCCAGAGAGTTTGGGGGCTAAGGGATATGAAAGCTTGGAGCAGGATTAGGCAGCAAGAGAAAATAGCACATGAAGAAGACCAGGGAAACCTGAGTTAGGCCTGAGACAGCATACAGTGGTGTATCACTCCCAGGGTCACAACACAGCATCTGTCCCCACGTTGATACAACAGAGGCCCCTCCCATATATTTGTCCCTTTTACGACTTTTCCCCTTAATAAACTGAAAACCAAAGCCTGTCACAAGCTAAACCAAGCAGCACTGCGAAATTTTTTTCCCCGGTGTAAATACTGTCTCTTGTATTGTAAGGGCTGCCCCTCCATCCTTTCATTTCAACCTTGAGACAGGTTTTGTCAGAGCAGAGCCTGTTATGTTACAAGTAAAACAGAGTAGGTACAATCATTTTGGTTTTCACCAATGCAAATCACTGTTTCTGCTAGCTAGAATAGCTCCAGCTAATCTGAAAGCAAGAGCTAATTTTCAGCAAAAATGTGTGAAATCTGCAGGCATCTGATAAAACTAGAACAGACTTCCAAAAACACTGAAAATAACCTTAACATGAATCTTGTAAGAAGCCTGGGAATGGAATTTGGGCAGGACCTGGGCTCAATCCAGGGCTTGCTGGGGAACAACTGGAGCTGAACCTGTAGGCAGTTCACGCCTGCACTGCATTGTGCCTAAGGATGCAGTCCTCCTGGCTGGTGTGCACCCACTCCAGCAGGGTGGCCAACCCCACATCTGCCTTTTCCAGCCCACGAACACAGTGCAGGACACATCAGAGAAATGGCACAGACAGATACTGACAATTACAATTGTAATTCTTGTTCTCATTTAGTGTATATTGATGTCTCATCTAAACAACATCCAAGACAAAATAAAAAAAAATTTTAAAAGGACTACACTGCTTTGCTCCCATTATATCCATCTGTCTTCAGACTACTCCTGCCCCTATTGCCATGGAGCTGGGCTGTGGTTTCTCTTTGTTGTCAGTCCCAAGCTGGCACAATAGTCTCTAACCTGAGTCATTAATATCAATTACTGTAAGGGCAGCTGCCTTGTTCTCCTTGTCAGAACTTCAGTATGGAGGGTAATAGATGGCTTCAGACTGGCTTCCTGCCAAGAGGGCTCCATTGTTTTCATCTGTGATACACAAGAAAGAAAATAATGGGGTTAAATGAATTTGATTAGACCAAGCGCAGCCTAGCATAATATTTAGGCTCTAATTTTGGTCTTCCATAGTATGATTTTACATCCCTGAAACTGGCTTTAACCGTGCATGGATTTAAGGCTTATTTAGAAAGTCAGTGACTCCTTTTAAGCTTTGTAACCTCCACCTAGCCTCTCTCAGTGCTGGGCATGTTGAGTTTGTTTATATTACATATATTTTTTAAGTTTTTAAAGAAAAAATTGAGATCTGTTGTTTCTAGACACTGACATTTTCGCAGCTTGGCAAAGCAGTGAGTATTTAATACAGAAATTCTTCCTCCTAAAAGACGTCACGTGTTTTTTTTTCCTTTCTCATCTACATCTGTAGCATCTTCTGCCAGTTCTGCATTTGTACCAGTCACGTAAGGCCCACACACCAGCATAGCAAAATGCTATAAAAGAATCAAATAAAGAAGAGTGGAAAATGTCTTACACAGCTCTTCATCACATACAAGAGACCCACAGTGCGAACCAATGAAAAAAATTTTACTGAGAGAAAAGCAGAAAAAATTTGACAGCTTAATAAATGTACTAGTAAAGTCAATGGAAAAAATCCAAATGACTTTAATCAGTGCTGAGGTGGGTTCCTGTATTTTATTACAGAGATTTTAGGTTCTAAGACCCATTTAGAAGCCTGGCTGATGGAGTCCCTTGGGAGGCAATCCTGAAGGGCAAAGGAGTCCAGGAAGGTTGCACATTCTTCAGGAAGGAAATCTTAAAGGTGCAGGAGCAGGATGTCCCCATGTGCTGAAAGATGAGCCAGTGGGGAAGAAGACCAGCAGAGACCTTTGGCTGGAACTTTGGGAAAAAAAGAGCTTATCACATTTGGAAGGAAACTCAGGAGAACTACAAGGATGATGAGAAGTTATGCAGGGAGAAAATTAGAAGGGTCAAAGCCCAAACAGAACTTAATTTGGCCAGTGCTGTAAAAGACAACAAAAAATATTTCTATAAACACATCAGCCACAAAAGGAAGTCTAAGAACAATCTCCATCCTTTATTGCATGTGGGAGGAAACAGAGTGACAAAGGCTGAGGAAAAGGCTGAGGTATTTAATGCCTTCTCTACCTCAGTCTTTAATAGTAAGAACACTTGTTCTTCAGGTACTCAGGCCCCTGAGCAGGAAGACAGGGATGGGGAGCAGAATGAAGCCCCCCCAAAACAGGAGAGAATGGTCAGCAATCTGCTATGCCACTGAGACCCACACAAGTCGTTGGGGCCCGATGGGGTGTACCTAAGGGCTTCACCTGAGGGTACTGAGGGAGCTGGAAAAAGTGCACACTGAGCTACTTTCCATCATTTATTTATCAGCAGCCCTGATGGGGAGATGGCCCTGTTGATGGGAGGCTAGAAAATATAATGTCCACCTGCAAGAAAGGCTGAAAGAAGGATTTGGGGAATTCAGGTATGACAATCTGACCTCAGTACTGGGCAAAGTCATGGAGCAGACCATCTTGTGTGCCAATACGTGGCATGTATAGGACAACTGGGGAACGAGGCCCAGCCACCATGGGTTTATGAAAGGCAGGTCCTGCTTGACCAACATTATCTCCTTCTATGAACGGGTGATCTACTTAAAGGATGAGGGAATGGCTGTAAATTGTCTTCCTGGGCTTCAGTAAAGGCTTTGACACCATTTCCCACAGCATTCTCCTGGAGAATCTGGCTGCTCATATCTTGGACAGGTGCTCTCTTCACTGGGTACAAACCTGTCTGGATGGCCAGGCCCAGAGAATCACGGTGAATGGAGTCACACCCAGTTGGCAGCTGGTCAGCAGTGGTGCCCCAGGGCACAGTACTCCAGCCAGTTCTGTTTAATATCTTTACCAACAATCTGGACAGGGGATTGAGTGCATCCTCAGCCAGTTTGCAGCTGGGCAGGAGTGTTGATCAGCAGATCAGCCTTGATCTGTTTCTCTACAGATCTGCTGTTCTCTACAGATGTCTCTGTAGGGAAGGTTCTACAGAGAGATCTGGACAGGCTGGATTGATGAGTCAGAGCCAGTTGTATGAGGTTCAACAAGGCAAAATGACAGCTCCTGCACTTGGGTCACAGCAATCCTGTGCAACACTACAGCCACCGAGTGTCTGGAAAGCTGCTCAGCAGAAAAAGATGCGAGGGTGCTGGTCGACAGCAGCTGAACATGAGCCAGAGTGTGCCCAGGTGGCCGAGAAGGCCAGTGGCATCCTGGCCTGTATCAGCAATGGTGTGACCAGCAGGACAAGGGCAGTGATTTTTTCCCTGTACTTGGCACTGGACTTAAATCCTGTGTTCAGTTTTGTGTCCCTCACTACAAGAAGGACATTGAGGTCCTGGAGCAAGTCCAGAGAAGGGCAATGGAGCTGGGGAAGGGTCTGGAGCACAAGCACAAGTCTGATGAGGAGCAGCTGAGGGAGCTGGGGGTGTTTAGCTTGGAGAAAAGGCTCAGTGGGGACCTTATTGCTCTCGACAACCACCTGAAAGGAGGATGTAGTAACATGGGGGGTCGGTCTCATCTCCCAGGTAATTTGTGATAGGACAGGAAGAAATGGCTTCAAGTTGCACCAGGGGAGGTTTAGATTGGATATTAAGAATTTTTTCTTCACGGAAAGGGTTGTCAGGCATTGGAACACGCTGCCAAGGGAAGTTGCAGAGTCATCCTCCCTGGGGGAATTTAAGAGGTGTTGAGTATGGGGCATTTGAAGACATGGTTTCATGGTGGATTTCGTGGTGTTAGGACAATGGTTGGACTGGATGATCCTAGAGTTCTTTTGCAACCTAAATGATCCTTTGATTCTGTCCTTGCTTGGTGTCAGTTGGCGTAATTCCATCTGTCTACTTTTCTGAATGTGTAGCCCATGTGAAATGCTAGCTTTTTTCAACATTCGATTAACTGATTAAAGAAGAAATTCATTATATGAAATACTCAAAGACAACACAAGGTTGAATCTGACTCTTGCAGATGTAGGAACTCCACAGCAGCATTGTAAAAGAACTATTCATGTTTAAATGTGCTGGCAGAAAAGGAGAGGCTGTGGCATAGAAAATAAAAACTATTTTGAGCTTTTACAGAACCCCAATGAGGCCAGCTCGGGGAAGTTTACATTTTCAGTTATAAATATCCCTATTTTTCAATTCACATAATTACTATAGCAAAATGTATATAATTCTGCAGTGACTGACATAGCTTCTTTGACTTAATGAAATTGCTATTGTATACTATTGCTGGAAATCTGTGAGGGTAAACTTTTGGGTAACAAGGATTTTTTGTGCCATTGGTTTTGAAGAAGGCTGCGTGGACTGTCTTACTGGAAAGACCAACATCAAAGATGCTGAGGTACAACAGTGATTGGGTCTAGAGCAATACACTGCTAAATTAAGAAATTAATTAGGAAAACCACTGGGAAGATCTGGTCCATGGAGAATGACCCCATTGGACCTTGTTCCTCTGGTCAACCATATGAAGCCAGGCTGGTCTACTTAATGACAACTCTCCAGATTTGTTGGGGTTTTTGTTGTTATTGGTTATTGTTGTTTGTCTGTTTTCTGGGGTTTTTTTTAAAGAAGCAAAGATGTTCAAGGGAAACTATTTATTAATTCAGTAAATCAGCAATACTTACAGACATGTTTGCCCTATTATGTCAAGCAAGCCGCTACTCATGACAGCAAAAGAAACCATATATACAGTTTTCTGTAGGTTTCACCTCCCAGCTACGCATTTCTTGTATCAGGAACTATTTTTTATTATGTGTGTAGAGTCAGTCTGTCACAATGAGCTTCATCCAAATCTTATCAGAAGTTTTAGGGCAAGCAGAAATAAATGAGTGCACTTTTCTACCTATTAGGACTGTCTATTCACAGCAACACTGAACTGGTTCAACTGGTCACATATCTGTACTGTACAAAGAGGAAAAAAAAGGGAGAGTTTTTCCCTACCACTGAGAAAATAGAGAGGTCTGACATGAATCTAAAGTTTCCTAACACCTTCCTTCCTGCTATCCAGACTGTCAGTGGAATAACAAATACTTTTCTACATTAAATTAGGAGAGTAGGTTTTTTTATATCTTCCAGCGGGTGCTGTGGATAGATTTGTAACCACCTCGAGTAGCTGAAGGACATTCAAAAGCAGATGTTTAGGCATAAATTTCTCTGTAATGTAAGACCTCTCCCAGCTGTAAAACATATTCGTGCTGAAAAAAACCACTGTGAGGTATCTGAGGATCTTCTGGAATTATGGTTACTATAAATTCAGAGTAGGAAAGATCCTTGGCTGGGTTTGAATAAAGAGAAAGGCACTTGGTCTTCTTAGATGTAATGGAATTTGTAATCAGAGACATTCTGCCATCACCATTTCATCCTGTAAATGTAGAGGCACTTGTATAAAAACAAGTGTAAAAATAGTGGAGCTGAAGGACATAAGGCAGCAAGATGATTTGTGGCTGTCCCTATAGCTTCCTGTTCATGTAGCATGAAGGAAGATAAAATGTCAAAACAGAACTAAGAAAAGAAAAAGTCATGAGAAGGGCCATCCTTTCTGTCTCGGGAGCAGATTTACCCTCCCAACAGCACAGACCAGCTCTGGGCTCTCTGTGTATTTTGCGGAGAAGCTTGAGGCAAAAAAATCCTATGAAGTTGCAAACGTGGCAAAGCCTCCTGTAAAGTAAACACTACACAGATAAAAACAGGTCCATTGAGTATTTCGAGAGGAAGAAAAATATCAGTTATCTGAAGGAAAGCCATTTATTTCTGTTTCTGAAAACAAAATGAGGGTTTCTCGCTAAGCAGCTCGGCAAGCTGCAAAACATCAGCAACTTCAAAGAATAAGGGGCTGCCGCTGGTTTGCTGTATTCAATAGGAGTGCTTGGTCTGCTCCAAGGAACAGGAACGTTTGGGGAAGAACCCACCAACCCCATCAAACCTGAGTCATTTCTAACTCCCTTCTTATATCTCCTGGGTTCTGTGAAGCCACAGCAGCAGAAAGAGAGGGCTGCTGGGGAGTGCCTGAGTCTTCTGAATTAGTCAGCCTGTTTGAGCAAGTGACAGCCACATTAACCTTTATAGTCCCTGCAGAGACATGCTGACCTCTGCCAGTCGCCTGTGGCACCAAGCTGCTCTTGTCAGCTCCTGTGCTCTTTGCTGTGTGTTGGAAGGTCCCTGCTGGGGACTTCCCCATGTCCCTGGTGCAATGCAGAATTGCAGGTGCCACCAGTTCCCCCTGCAGGTACCAGGGAGAGAAATGGAAGCACACAGGTCCCTGTACCTAATCCCACGAAGATTTGCATGTGACAAGAAGTTACAGCAACGTATCCCTGGTGGCAAGTGTGGTAAAGGCCTGGGGAAGTTGGGAAATGCAGCTCCAAGGGAGGGTGAGGTTGCTGGGGAGTTGTCTGCCTCACTGAGGTGCGGAGGAGAACACCTGGCGCTGCAGAGCTGACTGCTCTCCTTTCTCGGGAAGATGCTCCAAGTGGTGTTCCCACAGAGAATAATAGAATGGTTTGGGCTGAAAGGGACGTCTAAAGGTCATCTGGTCCAACTCCCCTGCAATGAGCAGAGAGACATCTTCAACTAGATCAGGTTAATGTTTCCACCTACATGGATTTGAGCAACCTGGGCTAGTGCAGGGTGTCCCTGCCCATGGCAGGCATTTGAATCTAAATGATCTTTAAGGTCCCTTCCAACCCAAACCATCCTGTGATTCTCTGTCCTCCAGTCATGCACTGCAGACACATGTAGAGTGCTCAGGCTGTTACACATCCTGAAACATGTTTGTTTAAAGGTTCAACCTGTTTGCCATGATTTGATGTAAAAATTAATTCAATCTTCCATCCTAGCATGGAATTTCTTCTTATCACAGCCTGCTTTTGCAGGTGCTGTGCAGCAGCGCTGAGTACTTTGTGTCCAGAGTGAATGATCTGGGATGGAAAGCACAGGCCCTGAGGGGGTCACATCAGGAGGCACACACATGGGGCTGCTTGGCATGCAGCTTTATGCCCCACTTTGCAACCTCATCCTACATGCTCCACTGCCCTGGTGCTGGAGAGCTACAAGCAGGCTCTGGCACACATCAGCACTTCACCTCTCTGCTGATGGGAGAAACCACCTGCAGTCCTGCCTTTGGTTTTTGGAAGCTGTTCAACATTATGTCCACATTGCCAGGAAAACACATGGCCCAAACTTACAAGCTTAATAATCACTTTAGCCCTCAACAGCAACTGATAGTGGCTTATCTTCTCAGTCTTGTCTATACTGCCTACTAAATAATAATCCCAATAACAGCCCTAATTATGTTTCTGCTCAGAATATTTGTAGATAACCTTAACTCTTGATCTGTTTAATCTAGTTTTCCAGGTGGCAACAGATTTAAAAACAGGTTTTTAAACAAGATATGACTATTACATTTCTAATAATAGGAGAGTGTGATCTCAACATTGCCTGTTATTTAGTGACACATGGTACAATCAGTTGACAGTGGTGGTTATGAACACAAACTCATAAATACAAATTCATTTTTTAGTTATTATCCATCTGTGTTGCCTGATTTAACTCTTTGCATATTGAATCGAATCTCTTTTTTTTCTTTGCTGAAATATCAGTATTTAAGATACTTTTGGTTTTCAGATCCATTGCTTTGAAGCTCTCCCCCAAAGGAACCACTCAGCATTCCTGGGGAACACATATCTTTTTCATCCCAGCTCTTTTATCTCTTACAGGAGTATCTGAAGCAGAGCCACACTCTCATGGGTTCAGCCCTCACTCTCCAGAGGTTCCCTGAAGCACAGCATTTGTGTCCAAGTTCATAACATGAGTCATAAAAATGTTTTGAGGTCTGAGAAAAATGCATTACGGGGAGAGCTAGGTCTGCTTATCCAAACCAAGGCTTAGCTGCAACCTGGTTATTGGAGAATGACCATGATAGGTACTGTTGTCTCTTGGGAGGGCAAAACATCATATGGAAAGGGCTTTCAGTTTGGTTGATGTACAGATGCAGAAATCAGGGACCTTCAGATCAGAAAGGCCAAGATATCAGGGGACAAATAGGGTTAACCAGTGGAACAAGCTATGGAAAGAAGTGATGGTTTGCCATCTCTACATATCATTCTGAAAAATAAGCATTTAACCAGATCCAAGCACTGAACCCACCTAAGGGTGAGGAGGTACATCACCATAGGCTATTTCAGAAAAGGTGTCAGGTTTTACTCATTTTTAGAATCTCAGAATCTCCTAACTTGGTGCATCATGCTGATATGGTACTGTCTAAGACTGAACAAACTCCACGTCCATCAGTGCTAGAGGGAATGTGTCCTTGCAGCTGGTACGCTCTTTCTTTGTATGGTTTAGAGTAACGTGATAATAATTATTGAAGATATTTTTCTTTCTCTAAAAGGCACAGTACAAATTACTGTACCACTCTTTCTCTGTGCCCTGCACCCAAATTCCTCCCATAAAATACTGCAATGTTGTACAAAACTGATGACCCCAGACTGGCTGCTGGAAAGGGCAATAATGAGTTTAATTTCTGCAACTTTTCTGTCCCTAAGCACTCCTCTGAGCCCTCCTGTTATCCCATGCTGAGTTAACAAACTTCTTTGAGGTCGGTTCTAGACACACCATGCTTGTGAGATATGGATTAATCTCCTTTAGGAGTGGCATGTGCAGAGCTGTGCTGGGGACTACCTTTGCTCAGTCCTTCAGGCTGAGGCAGGTTTTGAATAGAGGTTGTCTTAAATTGTTGGAAATGAAATCCCCTACATATATATCCCTCAAACACGGAAAAGTAAATGTTATTGTATTGGCTCTACTTCAGCCTAAATTTGTAAAGCTTGTTACATTACATTTTTAAATAGAGGGAAGTTTCATTTCACATGAAGTTTGTTATCTGGCCCCAGCTTGATGTTCAGCTCATTAAACAGCCCTCCCAGAAAAAAAATCTCAGATACCCTGTTCTAAAGCCTTTTAGTGTGGACCACTTAAGCATCAGTCCAGATGCTGAAGGAAGTGCTTTCAGCTATCTCTGCTATGTCTGTGCCTCAGTACCTCTAGTTTTTTAAACTTGTCCCAACTCTAGTGACTCAGGCAGGCTAAGGCAGACTCTCTTATTTGCTTATGCCTAATTCCCCTCAATGTACTGACTTACTATGTGTTAGTTTGGGATCAGGAAGCAGGATTTGTCAAGGCACTTGAAATTTTCCTGACAGATATTGAGGGGTCACTTAATCATAAATTTTATCATCTGTAGGCTAATACTACTGCACACTAGTCCTTAAACAAATCCACACTAGTTTCCCACGGAAATCTTGGTGGCTTCAGTAAAAGATTTCTGTGCACAGAAGCTGATCAGCAAGTCAAATGAAAGATTTGAGCATCTGAGCAATAGGAGTGCCACAAGGTCTCAGATCCCTTAGGGACTCCGCTAGTTACTGAGTGAGAGCTGGCCTTTGGACCACAGACCACAGCATCTCAAAACTGAGCAGCTCCTGCAGAAGTGAAAGTTTGTATGTCTGGAACTGAGGCAGCTGTGGCAGAGCTGAGACCACCTCCTCTCAAGTATCATGCTGTGCTCCCAGGCCATAACTATTTTCCTATGAAGCTGGAAGTCACTAGTTCTCAGCTATTATCAATCAGAATAGGTGGCTGGGGTGATGATGAAAAGGTACAGATGACTCTGGACCTTCCAGTCCTCCCAGTAGAAGGTTTATCCCAGTATATTCCATTACCTTAGATTGGTCTGGAGGTGATAAGCCCCTCTGAGTTAATTAAAAAAAATCTCTACTCTCTCTTTTAGGGAAGAAAAGACGTAAGCATACTGTTTCAAAGATGAATTTCATTGTAGAGTTGCATTCTGTGTTTCTGTGCCTTTTGTTTTGTTTCCAATGCTTGGTATCTCCATTAACACCCGAGGTGCAGGTCTGACAGACAGCTGCTATTCTTGGTCTTGTTGACACATTTCAGTGTAGTAAAATGACAGTCACAGCTGTGACTTCTTACAAGAAAGTGGCCTAAATATAAAATAAAGGCTGGGTCAGTAAAACCACAACAGTTAAAAAGTGGCTGGGACTAATAGCTTGACTGGAAACAGGTCTAGGCTTGGTGAAGCAAATGAGAGAGGCTGCTGCTGCTTTCCCTGTCTTCCCAATAAGAATAGAGTCAGACTTTCCAAGAAAACGTTTCCCTTCAAGGAGTGATTCTGTCAGCCCTCCCCAGGTGCCTTCAGGCACCTGTGGACTCAGTTCCTGGATGTGCCTGTGCACAGTGCAGAAACAGACTGAGTTATGGCAGGAAGATAACAAAGTGACTGTGCACCCACAGTTCTGCTCTCTTTTTATGGGAAGTTAGTCACACTTTACAGTAGAGTGCATTCATTAATAGATTAAGAAAGTATTCTTACACCTTTTAATAAATGACTAATTTTGTAGAGTCCAACAGGTTCTGAGTCACTTATCAGAAGAACTTGCAACCAGCTTTAACACTCTCTCTGTCTGTAAAACTGCTTTAAAGTCTTACTGTTCATGTCTGCAGAATTGTTTATGAACCATTCTACAGTCATGTCTAAAAGAGAGGTCAAAAAAATTGATGACCTAGTGGCAACAAGTGGTTTTTAAGCAGGCTTCAACACCATGGCTCCTTGAACTCTGTATCCACCCCTGCTATTGACTCACTGAATAGTGCTCTCTGAGGAGTCATTTCATTTTCTTTACTCATGGGCCCCCAACATCAGTGATCAGGGGATTGATTACAAGGTGTCCAAAATTCCTTCAATGTAAATAAAGACTCAAATTTGGGGCTGTGGTGAAAATTCGTGTTTTTTCTGAGAAATTGCAGAGCTATTTTACAAAATGAATCTACTAGTCTAACAACACTCTTCAGCTCTAACTCAAACCTAAACAGTAAAGCTGTTCTCCCATTCACCACATGCCACAGAAATTTTGGATACTATGAGCAGTTTGCTGTGACTATGGCACAGGAAAAAAGCTGGATATAGGATTCTTCTTCTGCTCTGATCCTTCTGCCTAGATATTAGACGTTTGGAAAGGCTGTAGGTTCTCCACATGCCTTTTGCCAGTTTCAGCCATGAATATACTCTGGAGGAGGAGAAACAGGGGCAAGGGATTTCGGGGTAAAGCTGAAGAGAAGCACCACAGGAAACAGAGCCTGGAGAAGTCATGTAGCTTGCTCCCACACCAACACCATACCAGAATGGAAGTCCTCGTCTTTCCTAGTAAATATTGGCCTAAGACACCCCCAAAACCTTTCAGCCAAATGTGTGACTGTTCAGGTGTGGGAACAGGCTGCCCCGTGCAACCTCCTTATTTAAGAAAGGGGACCCAGGTAAAAGTTCAGCAGGTGCAAGGGACTGGCTGGATCTGGTCCTTGTGGAGTACGTGTAACACCTCAGGGGCTTGCTGGGTCTCCATCTCCACAAACAAACCAAAGGAAGGGTGCATCAAATGAGCACCCAAACCTGTTGTGAGCAGGGTGAAAGCTAGGGCTTTACTTGTGGCAGTACCTTGTTCCTGAGCTGTATTAGCAGCAGGTCCTCAAAGTGGCCAAGGTCAAATCTTTCTCCCACAGTTCAGCTCTGGCCAAACTTATGATAATGAGAAGCACAAGAGCTTTGAGGTACCCTGAATGCTGAGGGCACCATTTAGAGCCAGCCTTGAGTCCGGGGCTGGTGACAGACATACAGCAATGCCTGACCCAGCCTCCTCACCTGTGTAGCCACCTCTTCCTACACCAAGTTCTCCTTCTGCTGACAAGGAGCAAGAGCAGAGTGAGCCCTGCAGGATCAGACCCGGCCACTCAAGAGTGTATTCTTCATTTTAAGTAGAGTCTCACTACGGGAAATCAGTACCAAACAGCAAAAAAATCAAAGACTTATGCTTTGTAAGAGACATGAATAGCCTGCTTTATGTAAGCTTCTTTGGTAGTGTGGGAACTGCTCTGCCTTGCCCTATCTCTGCTGTGTATCTTCTCTTTGCAGCAGAGGAGTATTAATTAGCAGAATAGCTGAGATTTCTTCCATTGTTCTAAAAAAGTAAAAATTATTTGAGAGGGGTTTTCACCCTGTTAACTAGTGTAACAACCTGTATCCTAGTGCCTGTGTGATGTTTCATGTTCTGCTCAACCTTCCTGCAGCCAGTCAGGCTGGTGCCAGTAAAGTGACACTGCAAACACATGGCAAGAAAGATGCAGGGATTGTCCCCAGCCAGATCCTGTGGAAAGTGTGGATTCACATGGAGCTTGCTTTGCAGATTAAGCTGCTCTCATCTGCCTTACTTTGAGCACAGGGATTAATTTAGAGGATCTCCAAAGGTCCCTTACAAATTCAAAGGTTCAGTGATGATTCTGTGATTTGGAAAAGTCTGCCAAACACTGGGGAACCAGGGGAAATGGACAATTTTCCCCATGCTGGTTTTGTGACTTTACCCCTTAGTTGTTGGTGTTTTGCTGGTGTGTGTTTTGGGGTTTTTGGGGGGTTTGGTTTTGTTTTGTTTCCTTTTTTATACTAAAAATAAAACGAAGTGAAACGTTTGGTTTCTGATTGAGCTCAATGTTCTTTTCAAAAAGAAAATTAAATATTTCAAGTTTTTATTTTGGCAAGAAAGCCTTCAAAATATTGGGTTTGGCTTTAGCTGTGTTCCGCCATTGAACTCCAAAATCAATTATTTGCATAGCCCTAAGTGTAAGGTAAATCTCATCAATCTCCATAAAGGAGAGAAACTTAACAACCAAATTTTTTCAATGAAAGGATACATTTACTGTCAGAAGCGCAATACATTTAGACTGTTTTCCAGCATTTACAAGTCCTCAACTTCTGCAAAGTGTGTGAAAACCAATAATGGAAGTCAAAGGAGCTCATGTGCTGTAATCTCATAACAGAAACTACAAGTATAACCTCTGGAACTAAATATGGCCCTTTGAATGTTTTCTTCTTGAGCCTGCATCTGCTGCTAAGAGAGAAGTAAACAGAAATCTCCAGTAACAAATGTATCCCTGCCACTGATCTTTTAGTTAGGATCGGAGGGATGCAGTAAGAGAGTTTGACAAATGGCTAGTACCATGGACTATCTTTAAAAAGGTCAGAGAGGAGAGGCGAGGAGGGGGGGCTTCTGCTTTGGGTGAAAGAGTGGCTTGAGAGTATGAAGCTTTGCTATGAAATGAGTAACGAACCAGTCAATTGATTATTGGTCAGGATCATCCCAACCCTAGAGCCATATCCAGATACATGAAGGAGAGAAAGATGACTGGGCTGGCATCTTGATCATAGAAATGTCATCACTTAATCGTAGAATAATTGAATATCCTGAGCTGGAAGGGACCCACCAGGTTCATCAAAGCCAAACCCCTGCTCTGCACAGGACAACCACAATTTGTGTGCCTGGACAAGACTTGCAGGAGAAGCCCCAGTACCAAGGGCAAGTCATGTCTGACCTGTCTGACTGTGTTCTTTGGTGAGATAACTGGCTCAGAAAACAGAGGCCTGTTATCAAGGCTTTAAACACACTGTCTCACAGCACCATTGTGCTCAAATTCAGAAGGTCTGGGCTTGGTGAATGGACCACAAAGCTGGTGAAAAAATCTATCTGGGCTTTCCCACTGAAAGAATAAAGGCCAATAGCTTGAACTGATCTGTCACAGTTATGAGTGACATTCTTTAGTGTTTGATAAAGCGGCTGATACTGTTTGATATCTTTATTAATAGCATGTGTGATGGAACAGAGTGAACCCACAGCAAGTATAGCAATGACACCAAAGTGGGGAGTGGAAATAGAAAGTAGGGCTCCTATTCAGTGATGCGTCAGCAAGCTGATGAAACAAGCTGGCAGAATCTTCATGAAGTTAAATGAAGATGAGTGCAAATGTGTAATAATCCCAACCAGCACTATGGGTTGTGGACAAACTGCCTGGAAAGCAGCTCTACAGACAACAACCTGGGGGTCCAGGAGGACAACAAGTTTGGGTGAAGAAGGTCAGGAGGCTCCCGAGCTGCATCAGCGGATGCCAGTGGGTTCAGGGAAGTGATTTTCCTCTACCTTTGGTACTTGTGAAACTGCTTCTGTAGAACTGGATCAGGTCATCCAAAGAGGCTGGGGAAATCTACATCCTCAGATATAATCAGATCTTGACTGTACAGGAACCCCCATCCTCATATCTAGCTTAGAAGTTGGCTCTCCTTTCAGTACAGGGCTGGATGAGGTTACTGCAGTGGTCTCTATCACCCAATTTTTTTCTATTAATTTCTGCTTAATTTTTCAGTCAGTTGTTGTTGTTTGAGGCCCCAGTTACAGTATTGTTTCAAATGGCTGATGGTTTTTGAGGATGAAGTGCTCACAGATGCAGATGGTAAGCAATGGATAAGCCCTCTCTTCATTGTCTAAGTTTATTCTTGCCTAGAAGAGCACTGAATGCCTAAGTACATCCTTGAGCTGCCTCACAGACTGAGCAAAGTGCACCAAAGGTGGTGAAAGACATTCTGGACCAGTTTGAGGAGGTTCAAATCATCACTTCCCACTGCCTGGGAAAGAGCTCTATTCATCAGGTTATCTGCTACTCTTGGTTTTGGCACTGGGACTGAAACCAAGAGGTCTGTAGGAAACTGAGGCATTTCCAGCCCACATGATTGTTGGATCAAGCCTTTAGTGCCATCTGAATGACACATATCTGAAGTGCTCAGATGAGTAGCAAATGAAGCATATTTTAGCACAGTTCTGCAAAAATGTCAGTGACACTTGATAAGCTCATCTGTCAAGCAAAAAGAAAAATCAGCAATAGCTCTTGAGAAAAAATACTCTTTTACATCTACAAAAACTCCAACTGCCTGTGCTTTATATCCTTAAAACTAATTTCCTTGGTTTTAAAGTGTTAAAAAGAATTCTAAGACTTTAGCTCACAAAGAAATTAATAATTTTCTTTTTAATAAGCAGTTATGGCATTAGTCATCTCTTCTGATTCACAATGAAAGCTACAGGGCGCAGTGGGATGTATTTACCCAGAGAGGTGTTGGATTTTGTCAGACATGTAGACTTTTTAAAGTGTTATTACTTTAAGTTTTATATGTGAAGGAAGAAAGGCACAAAGGCTTCAAAACTGGAAATGGCTGAGTACAACAAAACAAACGGTGTCAGGAAGAAAATTCTTCAGAAAGTCCTGGCCCTTCTTACGTCAAAGGTCTCTTGTGGGTTTTTCTGCACATTTGTAGCTCCTTTAAAACTTCCAGGAATGACAGCTCTGGCCCTCCTTCTCTTGGCAGGAGCCTCCTAGAGGATGTCTCTCAACCATGGCTCATCAGGATATTGTCCTTGTTTTCCTGTGCTTTCTCTGCTAGCTGCTACAGATTGCTCAGTGTTCACTTTCCTGGCTGTGCAGGAGTTCCGTGCTGGTAACATGGATGAGATTGTCTTATTCAAGTAACTCCCAGTTGGGTATGTAACTTCTGGGAACCAGGTTTAAAGACTCTGTGAAGGCACACCTTCCCACCTTCTTTCAGGAGTCCCATAACCACTAGGTTCAGATACAGATATGCCTCTGAAGCTAAACTGGCCTTTTCCATATATGTGTGGGTTTGAAGAGGAATAAAAAATTGCTTCTGGCTGTATATAGTATGGAAAAACAGCTAAATAAAAACTACTCATAAAACTTAATTGTCTGAAGGAAAAGAAACCTGTGGAAATGAAGTAAATTCTAAAGCGTAGATTGTGTTGCAATGAGTTGGGGAAAAAAGATGCTGAAACCTGAAAATAGAGACTGACTTTTGTGCTTCTTCTCAGCTTCTTCACAGTCAAAGGACTCAGAACAGTTACTTTACGCACACTCAGAAGGTGTTTCAAACACAAGTCTTTGGTCTCACCCTCAAGCAGTCACTTGTCTCCTCAGAGCTGGGGTTAAATGATGTGTCGCACCTCTCTGCTTGTTCCCATGCTTCAGTCAATGTCTTAAAGGGGATTTGTTTGGGCTTTTTTGATTGTCTGCTCTAAAGGAGAGCAGTACCCTCTGAATTAACATACTCTAAACACTACAGATCAGAGCTCAAATTAAGAAAGAGGCTGGACTGGATTACAGCTAACAAGTAAATCCCTGATTGAGTCAAGTTAGCAAATCACCTTTAAAACAGTATACATCTGGATAATGCCTCAAGCATTCAAGGCTTAGACCTTCAGTTTTACTCTTGTACTGTTACTCTTATATGGACCTGGTTTTTCTTTTTCTCGTTTTCTTTTTCTCGTTTTCTTTTTCTCCTTTTTCTTTTTCTTTTTCTCCTTTTTCTTTTTCTTTTTCTTTTTCTTTTTCTTTTTCTTTTTCTTTTTCTTTTTCTTTTTCTTTTTCTTTTTCTTTTTCTTTTTCTTTTTCTTTTTCTTTTTCTTTTTCTTTTTCTTTTTTCTTTCATTTCTTTTTCCTTCTCTTTTACCTGTGTTAAATTTTTTTAAAGTTTGTCTCTATTCCCATGCACACATTTTAGCTGGTTAGTCAGTTGAAAAACTGTACCTGAAATTTTGGAGTAGCTCAAAACTTGCAAAGAAGTTTAATGCTTATAAAAGTGAAAGAGCAACAGCACTGGCCTGACTCATACCCTGTAGGAGTAGGTGCTAGCATAAACCTCCCTACATATATCTGCTGGTTCATCTCTGTCCTTTTAATAAGCCGCAGTCTGTATTAACTCATTGCAGTGCAGTAATCGCAAGCTTTGGTAAGAGAGTCTTTCTTTTCCTGCTTGAAATCAGGTTTTTCAGCAACTACTGAACTGAATTTTTACCGTCAGCAGTTTGTATTATTGTATACAATTAGAGTGCTTGAGCTAAAATATGACAGATTTTCAGTTAAAAATTACTGTATGTGTTAGTAAATGTATAGCTCACCAACCCCCCGCCAGAATTTTGGTGGATGTGGTATTTGCATGCAGTATGTTCCCTTGCATGCAGTATGTTCCCTACCCCTCTGGTCTCTGTTGTGCCCCACAGACACAGCCTGACTTGTGACAGAAGCTCCGTCTCGAGAATCTGATCAAAAGGAACATTTCTGCCCAAACACGTCAGAGATGGGGGAACACACTCATACAGGGAGTGCCCTGTGGTGCCTCTGCTTTGAGTCCTGCTGCGGCAGTGCACAGGCAGGTGACACTCGATGCCCCCTCCCCGTGCAGAGGGTTCTGGGTGTCAGGGCACGCCAGGTCAGTCATGATGTTTGGCTTGAACTCATATTCTTCCTCCTGCTGGCGCTGACCAGCGAGGAATATCTATTGTGAATACCACTGTGCTCCTCTGGTCTGTGTCCAAGAGACAAAAACAGGAGGAGGACCAGAAATCCTGTGCTTTGCTTTGAAAGTTCCTCCGTGGCTGCATTTCCTCTCCAACAGGGCCCTAAAGGAGATGAGATGAGCATATGTTTATGTTTCCCAGTTATTTTCTGAAATGGTCTTCACTGGAATGTTCATTCCAGATTCATTAGTGAATTTTTATTTTGCTACTCAATGTGTTCAAAGTCATTTTCCCTCCTCCCCTTTCCTGTTTTCTTTTTTTTTTTTTTTTTTTT
>VWZT01006843.1:438482-468381 GCA_013397055.1 Pachycephala philippinensis
TTTAATTTCTTTTGTGGTGCAAACACAAGTTTTTGTAATTACTTTACTGCAACAATTCAAAAGTTTTGTCTCTCCACTTGACTTCCTAAGTCCCTGCAGAACTGGTCTAGAGTGTGGAAATCCACAGTTTTGAGAAAACAGGTGTAACAAAGGATGCTTGTTTAGGGCACTTTGGGGTTCAGAAAGATCAAGGGCTCAGATCACTAACAGGAGTGAGGTAACTAAATGGTTTTGAAAGTCTTGTCAAGGCAGAGTATGGTATCTGGAGCCGTGCAGTACCACAGCATATAATGGGAGACAAAGTGGCAGAATCTTGTCCAAAGTCACCTGAGATACTGCTGAATTTGTAAACCATTCATGCACTTAAAAAACCCCAAATAAACAAACATGCAAAGGACTGGAATGGTTCTTAGCTGAACTGTGAACAGCTTACTCCAGCATTACCTTGGTTTTCTCATACTGATAACATCTACAAGAACAGGGTGTTGAAAATGAGAGCAGATCATTTTTCAAAAAGAAAAAAATACATTCATCAATTTGCAAGTGATATAACTTTTTGTGCTACTTTCCCTTCAAATTAAAAACACTTGTCAGGCATGTTTCCAGCATAGCATGAGGCGAATTAGTAGCAAGATTATGAGGAACATAAAGAAAACACTGTCAGGTTCAATTCCGCTCTATATTTGGGGTTTGGGGAAAAAAGCCAACAAAACAAGGCACCAAAACCAATGGAAAGATTTATGGCTGGTTTGTTTTTCAACTTTAACAAAAACGGTTAAGGAAAATGAAAATGCAAACACTCCTGGAGGGGTGACCAGGACTCACACTGCAGCTCTGTGGTGGTGCAGATGTTCCCCAGCCATGGGACGAGATCCTCCTGGAATGCAGACCCCTGCAAAGTCTACGTGACCCACGACAGGTTCAGCAGCTATGGCTTCCTCTGGCCTTACCTCTCCTTCCCTCTCCAAAAAATAGGTCTGTAGGCACCTGTCTGAAAAAACATATCTTAAAAAAGCTGCTTGGCTAGCAGCCACCTTCTCCTCTGGGAGAAACAAGGGAGAAGGGAGGGGGAGCTTTTACAGTGAAATTTAAGCGTAAGATTTGAGTGCTTGTTAATAACAATCAAACCAGCTGTAGCCCTAGCCTGCGAGCCCACTGTGCAGGCAGCACTACACATAATATGTGACCTCTGAGCAAGCCCCCAGAAAGCAGCATGGTCTGCTGGGGACAGCCACGGGTGACAACAGCCCAGGGTTTGCAGCAGCAGAATGTTTCTCTCATCAGCAGATACCAGTATGTCAAACCTGACACTCCCGGTGTTTATGAGAGGCAGAGGAGAAAGTGGTGAGGAGAATAACCCTCCAGTGCTTTGGAGACCACACTCAGCCTCCTTAAGCGTTTTTCTCTGTAAAAATAGTGACTGATCACTGGGGTTGTGTAAGTGGGTCAAGCTATATTATTCAAGTCCAGTTTTAATGAGCTGAGCCCTTGCAGTCAGTCAGTCCATGGCCATCCTGTAATCAGGCATGGTTATTTTAAAAGCCGACGGCTCTGGTGGGGCAGAGGCGGACATCAATTCAGCCACTGTACCTTTCCCAGTCCCTGCCGAGCATCCCGAGGTGGGCCAGGGATGCACTAATTAAAAGAAAATACAGCAACCTCCAAACCCGGGATGCTACAAAAAAGACATTAAGGAATCCACTGCATAACCATAAGTGAGCAATTTAAAAGACAAATTCAGAGTCCTAGGGCGGAGAGAGCCAAATGTTGCTTTTCCTGTCATCAAATGTTATTTACTCTAATGTGCAAACAATGAACAGAAGCTTTTTTTCCCCTCCCGAACTGTGTAAATTACTGTTTAAAAGAGTTTTCCAGTGCTGCTGATCAAGTCCATGCACAGAGTTAAAATACAGCCCACCACACTGCGGCATTTATTCCTCTTAATACCTGAAGCCCTTCTTCAGTGAAAACCACAAACTTGACTTCTTGTTATTTGTCAAAGAGAGCCTTTTGTCTTCTCAGCACGCACCATCAATCTGATCCTTTAAAGATTGCATGCACTAGTCAATTCACCACCCTGAAAGTGTATTCAGAAGAGCTTAGCAATAGCAGTAAATAAGATGTTTTGCTCAAGCTGTTAATTATATCCAGGACAGGCTGGGAAATTCTTCACAATAATCATCAATATTGAGTGCTTGAAAAATAGCTGCTCGGGATACTCTCCTGCAATTATCACCAATGTATGTGAATGAGAATCATGTATGCCAACAGTCACCCCGTTACTTGACAAATCAAGACATTAAAAATCAGCTCAGTGAGATGCAATTTTGCTTGTCTGGCTCATCCTTCACATATTATGGTGAACAGCCTGGAAATAATAATAATGAAGAATATGATCTGTTGTGTTACCACTCTGAAGGTCACTTGAAAGCAGTTATTTCATGCAATGTTGCCAATAGAATGTGTTTATATTCTGTTGCAGACTCAACAATATCAAGGCTATCATATTTTGGATGGTGTTCTAATGACAGCAAAGAGGGCTTTATTTTATAGCAGAAGCACCTTAAAAACATGACAAAAACTCAGTGACCTCTGATTTTCTTCTTGAACGTTCTGCATTTTTTATACATGCGGATCTCTTTTAAGCCAACAGAAAACTCTCTGACTTTCACAGGTGACCTCTTTCCACTTTTTTAGGATACGCTGGGGTACCCTAGGTATTTGTACTACATAGTACTTCTCTGAAATATTAATTATTTTGTTATATCTGGTCTTACATCTGATTCTGTGCATTACTTGTGAATAAACTAGTGCCTATCTGAGGATGGAGTTTTCAGAAAGATCACGAAATAATGTGAAACTAGGATGACAATCCTGACATTTTCTATATACTGCAGTTCAGGACAACTTATTTGGCTGTAGTTCAGAACATTCAGAAACTGGTTTTATTATTGTTCTGATTACAGCAACTCTCACCACATCATTTAATCATCCACCAGGTCCTACAATTTGGCTCCAAGCTTGCTGTAACTTTTCTGTGAGTTTGCTCAACCCATGTAGTGCTCAAAACTGTCACTGCAGCAGAGCTAAACTGCCATGGCAGCTTTCTTGGCCTGGCTGCAGGACAGGCTGCTTTAGAGGCACAAAGGACAAGGGGGAGAGGGTAGAAAAGGGGCTCAGCAGGAGCAGGTGATGGCTGTGACAGGACTACAGGAAAGGTTGAGGCTGACCAAGGGAACTGAGAGAGCTGCACAACCCTTCCAGAGACAAATATGCTGAATGTTCCCAGCGAGGAAAGCCACGTACCAAAGAGAAGAAAATAGTCTGTTGTGGTTGGGTTGAGGGCCTCTTGTGCAAAAACCCAAGGGGAGATTTAGTCTGCCTATCAAGGGTACAAAATTTTGACACTACTGCCAGTGGTTTAGGCTGTTGTGAACAAGTCTAGGTTGCAGTGGAAAGGGGCCACTCTGATATCTATGATAACCTTACTACACCAGAAGGGTGTAGTAAGTAGCCTGTTTAAAGTCTTATGTCTGTTAATTTTGTGTCTGTTCAATAGATAATTCATTATGTAATAGACCTAATCAGCCATTATTAAGGACTTGCAAACGAGAGCAATCTGTGGTGCAGTCCTCCCCAAACAGAGCCATTGCCAGAAACCTGAGTCAAAGGCAGGACTCGTCTAAGCCCTTGTCTCCACTAGTAACAAATGACCACCGGAACTTTCTACAGAGCTGGAGGAAGTTCAGGCATTGCTCTCTTTTAACCCAGCTCCTTTCCTGGTGCACCCTAAAATGAAGCTCAAGGATCCTAAGTCCTTCACTTGAGCCATTAACCGGTAATCCCATTATAATGATGAAACAGGCTTAGGAAGAGGAGAAAACTCAAACTATGAAAAAATATTTCCCCGTAGGCTTAATTTCAGCTTGATCTCCTTCTGTACAAAATTTTTGCTTGGTAATCTCTCTTATTTGGAGGATTATCTTCTATATAGTTCTTAAGTTAATTCATTATCTCTGAGATTTGCTGAATAATCTACTCTACTTAACAGTTTTTAAGATTTACAAACAGAATACCCTACTGAATTTCATTTGGCAGAACAGTTCATGCATATGGGATGAATTTCCCTCTCTTTAAACTCCATCTGAAGCAAGACAGTAGTTGAGGAACTGTAGGAAAGTAAGATTTAGGTCTAATCTACATGGGGAAATGACCAACAGATTGCACGATTCCATGATAGCTCCCTAGGTACGCATTGTGGTCTGAAATAGAAGGGAATTTATGCTGGAATAATTACTCCATTCTGATTCTAAAATTTAGTAGAAGAGGTCAAATATTCAGGGCTAGATACTCCTTATTGTTCTTGTATTTTTTATGGTCTCTAAGGATTTGGATAGGGGGAATTTCTTCCTATTACAATTATAAGGAATTATCTTGTATAAATAGCAGTTAATTGGTTAGGGCTTTGCAAGCCAAAGAAAGGTTAAGCTCTCTTTCATAAAAACTTCAGCAAGATACAGAAGGAAAGAATGTGCATCCCCTGGTGACTGCCTGCTGTTGTCTGCTTGCTTCCTAAATGTAGTCACATGGTTGCCTGCAAGATCCTCCCAGAATGTTTAGAAATATTTTGGTCAGGGGAATGGAAGGACAGAATATTTTTTAGTGACTTCCGCAGGAAAAGGTGGGGTGGGCTGTGTGCACCTATGGGCTTCTGCTACAGAATAAATTGGCCCAAAGTACACAAGACATTCTCATCTGATGAAGAATCGGAAGCAGGACTGTACGTTACCATGCTGGAAGGACCATTGGATTTTGGCTTTGTTCTTCACTGGATATTCAAAGGGCTTTTATCTCTAGTTGCATTTGTTTCTCCAAGTTGGAAGACCCTCTTGACCTATTTTAGCAACTGTCTTCAAGCTGGAAGGAGCTGCTCCCTACGGTGTGACTTGGTGTGTTCCTGTGGAAGAGCAGGCTTTGTGTGAAGTAGCCTGGCCTTATCCTGACATCAGGAGTGGGACCATCTCAGCAGACAGAGAATGCAAACAGATATGTCTGTATTTGGTCACCTGAATCTTATTCCAGGGCCTACGACATGGGTTATTGGCATAATGATGATGTTCTGCTCTCCTCCTGCTGTCTCATGCTCTTCTTCAAGATGTTTGTCCCTAAGAGTAACATTTGTTGTAAAATAGAGCTGCAACAAAAGGCAGGGTAAAGTCTGCAGGTAGAGATGCTTTCCCTTGTTGGAAAAAAATGTAGTTTGAAAAAGCAGACACATTTTCAGGTAGGCAAGACGTTTTGCAGGCTTGATAGAGAAGCAGCAAATTTCAAAGCTAAATAGGGATTTTGAGCAAACGGCCTGAGTGTAATCAGATATTTTTCAGAGGATTGGAAAGGAGGTTGTTGAAACCTATGAAGTAGCCTTAATTTTAGTAGGAAAAGAGAGACCGTTTCCTCATTTATGCCTATGGGACAGAGAGACTTTAGTGAGGAGAGGAAGATTATGAAATACTGTAGAAGCAGTATCTCTACCAAATCCATGGTATTCAATACCCAGTGAATTTACAAATCTCTATTCCCAGGCTTAGTAGGAAGTGGGATTTGAGGTCAGAATGAGTCTGCTGTGAATGAAGAACAGAGATCTAGAAACAATAGTGAGCACCAGCAGAAGCTTATGCAGAAAAGGAAATTTAAATTAAAAGACTTTTAAATCAGTTTTGTCTGGAAGCTCTTTATGGCAGGAACATTCGCTAAAATATATTCCCTGTGTTTGAAAAGCCTCTGTGGGAACGAACTTTTTACATTTCAAAGGACAATTGGTGATTCAAAAATTTTTTCATTTTAGGAATGAAAGATGAAAAGATGACAAAAAGAATAAACTATTTAGAAGACAATGTCGAAAAGAGAAAAATAATGCTTCTGGTCAGATTAATTTTTAGGAAAAACTGAAAATACTATGTTTTTCTGGGACTTACAACATCTGAAAAATTCTTAGTACAAAATAGAAAAGTTGCTTTGAAACAGAAAATTAAATTTCATCTTGAAAAGGCTGAGTAGGTATTCTTTTGACTGATGGCTTCTGACCAACTTTCTTTGAAAATAACTTCCATGGAAAAAACCCAAAATTTGCCAAAAAAAAAAAAAAATTGTCTAAATGGAACCAGCATTTTCCAGCTGAGAGACATTTCAGTGTAGAACCAGATTAGCTCATGAAATTTAAATCTCAGCATCCTGATTGACAGTGGCTGGTCGGAGAGCAGACACGAGGGTCCTGGGCACAGCCACGCTGACTGCCGCTGCCAGCTGCCTCCGGTCGCGGAGCACGGCGCAGTTATAAATACACACAGAGATGCCTGAAGCCCACCCTGCCACCCTCCTGCCACGGGCTCTGCCCTGTGCCAGGCAGCACAGTTGCCAGCGCTCAGAAGCGCAGACAAGTGTGACCAAAGCTCCATGGACAAATTAAATTATCCCCACAGCTGGTGCAGGGAAAAGCCGCACGCAGCGCATGGGTGGGTTACATTCCAGCCACGGCCCTGGGCTGCTCCCGGCACTCACCATGGCTCCGAGGAACACGCAGCCCTGAGACAAACACCACTCGTGCCCAGAGTAGGCAGAGGCAAAACGGCGGCAGAGGCTCCAGATGAGTGCGTTGGAGTGACGGCGATAACCAGCCGGAGACCTTTGCTCCAGCTGTCATGGTGAAACACAGTGCTCGGCTTGCCGCCGTCATTTTTTGTAAGGGGCCTTTTTATATTCAGCCTTTTTCAACGTATCCGTTAATTAATGGCCAATAAAAACAAGCGACAACTACCGCTGGGCCAAGCAATTCAGCAGCTAAGTGGTTTTCAAGTTTCTCTCCATGTATTTTTGCTGATTAGAGTAAGTGAATCATCTGTTCTGGCTTAATTATTCAATCAGTATAGACTTCCAATCATTCCCTAATTTCTGGGAATTTGTTGATTATTTTTAAGGATTACAGGAATGTGCTTTCCTGTAGGTTGCTCCTGCCCTGGACTTTTAGATCTATAATAGTTGCTCTTAATGAAGTGTAATCAGTCACTCAAGTCGTGCAGTATTTGTCCTACCCCTACTATAGAAAGATGCCACTCAACTATGGAATATATAGATATATGTTTGATAGAAATAATATTTCTCTGAAACAACATTTGAAGACAGAATCTTTGAATCTCTTGAAATTTGCAGGAAGGAGCTGAATCTGACATTGTTATGCCATAAAAATATGATGTTGCACAGCCAACTACTTTGATTTCCTTTCTTTTTCACCCTGCTCCCAGCATTCCTGCTGCCATTTGAGGCCACAACCATGAACACCTCATTCTGTCTTGAACTTCGTGTTTTGTACTTCAGTTTGAGATACAAGAGAAAAGAGAGGGGAGCATCAGTAAACCAATTTTCACCACTTCATACAAGAAGAGCTCATGGAGGACATGAATAAGGACAGCTTCTGTTCCCTGAGCCATAGGCAGCTGGAATTTGGGACAGTACGTCTGAGAAAGTGCCTTCATATTTTCCACTTCTGCTGAGGAACTGCGGATTGCACTAGCAGGGATGTGGTGCTGAGGTACAGGGAACTTTGGTCAGGGCATCTATGGGTCAAACCTGCCTTATGTCTTACAATTACCAGATGATTTACAGCACAAAAACATCACCAAACCTTCTGCTGTTGGTTTGGCACACTTCTCACCATCATCACAGCCGAGTAAAACCTTCTGGAGTATTGCAATTGGCCGGTCCCCTTTTCCCCTGATAAATCAAGACAAACAAGGGCCAAAATGAAATGCTAAACCAGACCTTGAAATTTTGGAAAATCCCCCTGATAAGGCTACTTCACTTCTGTTTTTCAGTGAATGTAGGGTATTGCCTGCTCTTATTTTTCCACGATGTACATTGTGGGGGAGGCAGGGAGGTGATGTAAAACAAAATTGCAGCAAATGCAGCTTTTCCCTGGTGACAGCTGCAGCAGTACTGGACCCACACAAGAGGTGACCAGCACTGGGAGAATCTCTCTGAGCTACCAATAATCCATTTCCTAGCCTTAGGGCTGCCTGGCATCTGCTGCTACTTATTTAGAACTGGGGAGGTGCTTAAGTAAACAGAACAGTAACAATCAGGCTTTAGGGGGCATGACTTCTATTGGTGTCCTGCATTCAGAGGTCAGAGAAGTTACTGCCTTGAAAAATCCTAGAAACACTTTGTTGTTGCCTGTCCCAAGGAGAAGATTCCCAGCCTATATCCATCACAGCCTTCTCAGTCCCAGACTGCCTCTGTGGTCAGTCGGACATGCTGCAGCCTGGTTGGCATTCTCACACACACTCGGTGCATTGGTATTTTACACAGCTGATAAAAAATATTTATACTCCAAAGACTTTTGGGGAAGGCCATACCCAGTCTCCTTGATGTCACAGTGAATCTTTCGCAACTCACTGGCTGGCAGCAACTTGTAAAGTTGTGTTTTCATTGCCAAGCTTCTTGACATCGGAGTAGTGCATTTAACCTTTTCAGACCTTTTTATAGAATCATTATGGTGAAATAAATGGCAGGGTAACATTCTGATTTAAAAAAACATGGAACACATAGGTGACACCACAACTGATTAGTAGAATTTTGCAAAATAGCTCACTACAGTGTTCAAATTGTGCTTACACAAAAGACATGCATCAAAATACAAAACCCAGCATCATGGTATCAAAGAATGTTTGAAAGCATCATGGAACGCAGCTAATGCAGTATCTGCTTTCCCACTGCACGGTTCTCAGCGTTAGCCTCAGCTTTGGACTCATGTTATCCAGCTAATGTAGCATCTGATTCTGTGTGGTCCTGAACTCTCTTAACCCCAGAGGCTCAGGCCTGCAGAGATTGGAATGATAAGACACAGCTGAGCTCACACATGCCTTTGGAGAGCAAGGCAGGAAGAAATGCGAGCTCCCTTCCAAGCGGACCTGCTTGTCCTCCTGTGCTGGGGGGGAAAAGTGAGAGGCAGTATTCAGTCACTCACTTGGACAGAGTTCAAGTATTTCTGCTGGGAAATAAACCCACAGCATTGTTGAAAGGTGGAAGACTGCCTGTTACCTCAACAGCTGGGCCAGGCCAGCTGAACTGGAACTCTTGCAGTACAGTGTAGTTAGTGATCTGCCTAGCTAAACAAAATTTCACTGCTAATCTTCTTGACCTCAGATGTCTTGCCTTTCTTAATCCCAGTTTAAAATACACCTTTCTACTCAGCCCTGGAAGAAAGCACGATGCAGACCAAGACACGAGGGAAGCTTCCTAAGCTGGGGCTGCCAGTGAAGAGGACAAGTTAAGTTTACTTCTTGCAGGAAAGTTGTCAGTACAATTTAGGAGAAAGTTTTTGTTTCCAAATCTTTGAGATGCATCTCTATTGCCATCATATCGTCTTTGGCTGTTGGACAGTGGAATGGACTGTTTTAATTTCTCAGCAACTTTGGCCATGACCTACCTGCACTGCAAGGGCCAAATATGTTGAAGGGCGCTCCTGCTTTCTGGGTGTGGTACAAGCGAAGCCTCCAAGGATCTGAGACTTTGTTACTGAAGTCTCCAAGGTTGTTTTAGCATCCTGCAGGATCTTTTGTGGCTTCTGGTATGAGGAGGCTGGAGCAGATGTCCTTGTGCTTGCTTCAGGTCCAAGTGGCTTACCACAGCTGCTGGCAGTAGCATGAAGTGGCGACAAGCTCTCCATTTCTCATTGATTTCTAGAAATGGAAAGAATGAATGGTCAAGTCATTTTTAGAAAACAGACATTTGCCTAGCACTTGGTGAGTGATGAAAGAGGGGGAGAAGGAGCTGCAGGGGAGGCTGAGTGGCTCTGGTTTTGCCATATTGACTCCATTGAATCCCAGGTTTGGTGTAGCCGTTCTTCAGGGGTAAATCCCAATGTGAGGGGAGTGCAGCACCAGACTGGGAGCTGGGTTGTGTCCAGAAGAGGTAAGGGATGAGAAATGAGGGTCTCGCTTTCAGCCTATTGCCATCCAGCTGACTTTCACAACATCTGCTTCACCCTGCTCTGCACCGGGGAACTGTCTGGCCCAGGTTGTGCAAACCCTGGTCACACAGCCCCAGCATCCACAGGTCACAAACACCCCTGGGGCTGTCCCAGACCCAGATTGCTCAAGTGGTGGTGGCTCTACGTGCAGATGCTTCAGCCAGCCTGAGAAAGACACAAGATGTCTAAATATAATAAAACAGCTGGATGCTTTTCCCTTCCTTGGTTTCCTTCATACATCACATCAGGAGTTTAGGCCAGAGGTAGAAAGTCACATGTCCATTCCTTCCACCTGGACCCGCCTCAGCCCTCGGAATTTTCCTGTGACGGAAAAATCTAGTTTGACAGAGGGTGCCATCATTTCGCTTGTTTGTTTGTACATGACGTTTGTGAAGGTGATTTTCACGTCCATAGGTGATGCAAGAATTTTCCCTCCCTATGGCTCCAGGAATTCATACCTAAGGTCAAAGAGGATGAGAAAAAAAGAGAAAACACACACACACAGAGGCAAAATAAACACCAGTGTTAAAGTCTTACAAAGATACATACAGACAGACTTGATCCTTAGAACCAAGCTCAGAAGATGGACACAGGTAGATTTCCCAAGTTGTCAGAGTACTAAAGGATCAGATTATTAGGCGCCAACACACGTGGTGCAGAGGATGGCACCGGTTCTTCTGGAGATGTACAAGCTGGCATGACAGGCCCATCTTTGGGTTTGTGGTGCTGGTCTCCTCAGCAGACTCCATGCACAGGGCTGCTCAGTATCCCTGCATGGACTTCTCCCTTTCTCTAGGACAACCTGTACAGAATTCATCTTCAAATGCTGGGATTTCTTGGGCAGTTGATTAACAAGGGAAGGTAATGTGAAAACTGTAGTTCATGTGCTGAATTGCCTCCATCATATGGAGGCAGCTCCTTTGGGTATAAGTTATATCAGAAATACTGCAAGGGTGGACTCCAAATATTGTAGTGCTGGAAAAAAAGAAAGCAGGGATGGAAATGAAGACAAAACAAGCACATGAACATAACAAAAAACAAACCTAAACAAAACAAAAAAACCCAAACAAAAACCCCGACAATGACAACAGCAGCAAATTAAAGTTTAAGCAACCAAACAAAAAAAGCCCTCCTTATAAAAACCCCTCCACCCCAATATCCATTTGGGGTGTACATGTCATCAGAAAGATGTAAAAATGCTAAGTAATAAATGCTAAGTAATTCAAGGAAATTTAAATTTCCCTCAATTTGCTAATAATAATTGGTTGTGGTCAGTGCTGGAACACATCAAACCTGGATGCTCAGTGCTGTGGACCCTGTAGCCCCCATGGTTTGTTGCTGTTGGTAAACAAGCTTGTGACTCTGACCCCCAGTGCCTATGGAGTGGTGCCTGAGAGGTGCTATGGGTCTTCCTGCATTTTTTGCCCTTCCATCGGTCATAGGGGATCAAGGAGTTGGATGAGTCCATGGGCTTTTCTGAGAAGAGTCCAATTCCCAATAGGATGGAGGGCAGAGTGGGGGGTAAGACAACGTAGCACTGCATCTTTACCATGAGTAGAAATGTGATACAAGGCCAAGGAGGCAGGGATGCAATTTTCCCCATATACAGCCCAGATAGCTTCAGGGATCTGAACTGTATGAAACCGGCATTTCAGGGCACTAAAGAGGCTTCTCAGCTGAGGCTGTGCTGTATGGGTTCATATGTGACCTGAGGTGTCCTAGTGCTAAAAAATCAAATTAGCTGATAGCAGTTTGGGTCCAGATGCATCTGGCAAGTGCCTAGTTGGGGCTGGCACATGCACGCTGTCACTGATGTACATGGCAGCTATGAGCATTACCCCACAGAGCAATTTCTGTGAGGTCTGGCTGGAGGGTTTTGCAGGATGATATAAGTTTAGTGGTGAATCAGGACGTCTGAACTTGCAGGCTGAAGAGGCTGTGCTGTCATGAGAGTGGGCAGGGGTGGGGAGGTAGCACCTAACCCAAAAACACACTCCCTCCTGATGCGTGTCTGTCATCAGCAGTAGGAAGGCTGTGTGGGTGCCATCGCCCTGTCATCCCAGCAGCTCTGTCACTCTCGGTTACTCTGGGCCACAATTGCAGGGAGGCTGGGGTGGGGAGGTGATGGGGAGAGGAGGGGGGAGCCCAGCCTGCATCCCCAGGGCCGCGGTGCAGCCGGAGCCCAGCATCACTTGTGCGCCCTGTCCCTGCTCAGCCACAGCGGGAGCTCATCCCCAGGGCACTGTCTGCAGTGTGTGCTGGAATACAGTCACTGCTGCTGATCTCTGAGATGGGTCTTACTCTTCCTGTTAGCATTTGCTGCTGATCTCTGAGATGGGTCTTACTCTTCCTGTTAGCATTTGCTGCTGGCACACTCACATTTGAACCAGAACAGCCCCACAAGCAGACCATAAAACTCTTTTTTTCCAGCCCAGAAGCTGATTCGTCTTTGCTAAATGAACTGCTGTAACCTCAGTGTTACCCTGGAGAGAATTCCTCTGTATTTTGCCTTGCAAATAATTCACATGGGTTGACACCAAGTTTTAATCTGAGTACAGTATGCAGTATTTGGTACAGTATGTGGTTCCTTGCAAAGCACTATTGCATGTACATATCTGGGATCAATTATTTTCATTGACTCAAAAGAAGCCGCATGATGAGTAAACCCCTAAGTATGACATTTTATTCCCACACTTGGTGGATATATGGAATGAAATATACTGCGAAAGAACATTTTAAAAGCATCCTTAAATGTCAAACCTACCAACCTCTTATTTTGTCTCAGGAAAAAGAATTATGGTAGATAATAATGCCCTTCCCTCGGCTCACAATGCCTAAACTTTAGAGGTAAAAAGAGATCTCCCTGCAGAACAAACCTCAGTCTCAAAGAGTTACTTTGTTGCTGCCATTTTTCTTTCTTCATGTTTCAGTCAAAGCTACGGGCTCCAGCCAAAGCGGTATCTCTGTCATGCCAAGCATGGTGAGCACACAGACTGGAAAATAAACCCTACCCCTCCAAACTGTTATCCCAAAATGCTGATGACATGGATCTCTGGCACTGTGCCTGTTCCCGGATAAAGGGTGTCAGCACCAGGGGGACACTCACCCTTCCAAACAGCCCACTGCCATGCGGAGGCTTTCATTTACAGCACCATGAACCCACCTCTATCTCATCTCTCCCAGAAAGGAACGTGCTCCCATGCCCATGATGCCCAGCACCATCCCACTCCCCAGGGACAGGGGTCAGGGACCCCCCTCCTGCCCCTGATCCCAGGGGGATCCTGCCTGGCCACAGGGAATTTTCTGAGGATCCCCTTTGCCCTGAGCTGGGTTTGCAAGGCACAAGTCCAGGTGCCATCAAAAGTCCCAGCCTTTCCTCTCTTTCCAGTTTGTCAGGCTGAGCGATCCAGGATGTATTTTTGAAACATTAAAGCCATAAAAGGCTTAAAGTGATAAAGGATTTGGATAGGATTTAAGAATGTTTAAGCCTTTCAATAGGATCAAGCTGTGTGCAAGGTACCAGCAGCCTGTGCAGGCACATGATCTTATCTCTGCTGCCCTCATTATTATAACCCTCTTCACGCTGATAGTGTTATAATAAGTGTAATATGAATAAACAGAAAGAAATATCACTCTACCAGGAAACAAGTCCTCTGTTTTATTGTATCCATGGCACCTATTAACACCTCTATCCCAGGAAGACACTGAGATGTGTATTCATACACCAAAACACAGTTTTCACTTCTGAATTCACACTCCTCACAAGAAATGTCATTCTTTCCCAAACCTGGGAACTATCCTTTTTTTTACAGCTGGGACTACGAGATCCTATGGACCAGCACTTGAAAAAATATGACTAATCTGCTAATCTTCTCCCATGAAAATATTTAAGATGTAAAATCCTACTTAGCAGCTGGCTCTCTGTCTCTGGGTAGCTCTAGAGCTGGCCACATTTTGAGTGTTAAGGAACAAGTCAGACAAAACCAAGCTGGGATCTAGAAACTCCCCTTCTAACACAACTTGGTGCTGAGAAGTTGGCAAGCGGCCTTGGACTGATTTTACAGACCAAAGGATGGGCAGATGTCTTCTATTCCCTGCCTGGTCAGAGCTGAAAGTGTCTTCTCCTGCAGTGCTGCAACTCCCTTGACTGCCTTTTGGGCAGGGTTGTGCTCTTCTCAGTTGAAGCTGTCTCACTTTCCAGACACTGAAGGGGCAGAGGGCAGGTGAGGGTACAGCCAAGCACATGGCTGGGGCACAGCTCAAAGGAAAAGTGTACCTGGATATCTGTGCTCAAGTACCACAGAAAATATCTCTTAGGGAGTCAATTTACCTGCAGTCTTATTGGTCCTGACCAGATCTGCTCATGAGAACCATTTTTCTTCTGTCTCTCCCTTAGTTAGATCTCCACATGAATTACTAACCCAAATATGAGATGTCTTGCTCTTTCCTCTTCTTGTTGTGTTCCACAGGACCATGAGATGCTCAGCTGTCTCCAGAGATGTGATCCTGTGCACCTTTCAGCATGTTTACAAGTACAGATGCAGTAAGGTGCTTGTGGTCAGGGCTACTGTGTTTTGAAACAGAGACCCAAATAAATACAAATCCTATATAGTGGGAAAGCTAATGCTTATGGTGGCAAGGAGAGGCCAAGAAAGTTCCATAATCAGCTAGAGAAAAGAGGAAATTGAGCTCCTCTTAATTTTATGCTTAGGAAGAGGACAGAAAAGCCACTGGTGTTGTCATAGCATCATAGAATCATTTAGAGTGGAAAAGATCTTCAAGATCGTTCAGTCAGTTAACTCAGCACTGCCAAGTCCACCACTAATCCCTGTCCCTCAGTGTCACACCTACACATTTTTTAAATATGTCCAGGGATGGTGACCCCCCCACTTCCCTGGGCAGCCTGTGCCAATGCTTGAAAACCCTAATATCCAATCTAAAACTCCTCTGGAACAACTCGAGGCTGTTTCCTCTTGTCAGGGGACAGCCGCAGTAAGGCACGGCAGGATGCTCTCATTTACAGATAGGGTCTCTGTCCTTCTAGAAATTTGTATTTGACTGCCTTGGGTGGGTCCAGAGACATTGCCTAAGAAAGGAACAAACAAATACCCTCAAAGGGGTTGGCTGCCTACAGTGCTATTGTCTTGTTCTTCAATTCTAGCATTCTGTGGCTGTTCATCCAAGGGATAAGAGACAGAGGTCATATCCTCACTGCGATTTACATTTGGCTTCAAATCAGCTCCTCTCCTTTTAATTCTCCTCAGTCATCTCTCTCGCAAGAGCCCTCAGAAGCATACCTCTCTCACTTAAATATTTATCAATAAAGAATAGCTATTCAATATTTAAACATTAACTGAGAGATGAGGACAGAAAATCCATAGGATCTGTAAACTGGCAGCTGGGGACCAGGGTCTGCTTCAGTGATTGCTGAAATACTATATATTCAGTAAATTACTCCAGAAATAGACACCAGGATCAGTAACTGAAAGTATTCCCCAGCTGGAGGTTGCCACATTGCTCAAGGAAACAGCCAAGGCAGGTTCAAATTTTTCCAGGCAGACGGAAGTAGTAAACCTGGAGAAGCCCAAAGTACCCTGGAGTATGAATAAAAAAGCAAGTATCAGCTTCTTGTAACTATTAGAAATGCACTCATTTTGCTAAATGGTACCAAACACAGCACTGCTGAAACACTCTCATGAGCTGACAGAGTTGAACGGTTTGATCTTACCTTCGTTTGCTTTACTGGATCAGACCCAGTGGCCTGCATCTGTGAGGAGCATTGGCTTTTCCAGTGACTACCAGTTCACAAAAATCTATCTGTCCTGCTGTAATCACCTCGCAGGTGTATCTACAAGGAGCTAACAAGTGCATTTCTGGCTGCCAGCCTATGGACTGGTGTGTGATGAGCTCTGTGAATGAGAGCTTCAAAGACAGCAGGCAGCACCATCACACTGCAGCTGTAATTCCCACATGTGCAGGGCTTGCTCCAAAACCTCTTAAAATTAATGGAAAAGATTGCACCCTTATTTACTTGGCACAGAAGGGAGGTTTGAGGCAGAGCAGTGAAGTGACTGCATATCAAGGTGAGCTGAGGTGAAAATTGCAGGAAAGTAGCCAATTAGTTGCTGTTCTGTCAATACAAGGGATGATTATACATTACATTTAATTCTCTAGTTGCACTGAGCCTTACTTCATTTAAGGTAATTAGCTTCTTATTATAAAACAGAATTCAGATATTATGGAGAAAATCCCCCTCACTGAACTTGCAGCAAGGGATTCTCCCAGTATACTCAAGCCTGACCTCAGCCATGCACGGAGCCTTCACGAAGCAGAATTGCAGGCTTTCAAGCACACTTTCCCGCCAGAACATTAGACTTTCCCAGACCCAAGGATGGCTCCCAGCTGGCAGGAGGAGTGCCCCAGGATGTTTTGGTCCTTCTGCATCCCTGTCCCTCCACAGCACGCTGCAGCCATCCCCTGGGAATGGTGAAATTCAGTATACCCATGCAAAATCGTGGCCAAAGTTCCTGAGTGATGGTGATGAAAGCAGCTTTCACAGACTCTGGGCACCTTATGGCCCAGTGGATTTCTTGTTCCAGCCACATTGCTGGGGAAATGTCCCTGGTGTTTGCTGAGACAAATTTCCATTGAGTTCATGGCACAAAAACTGGGTGTCTGGTGAAAAGAGTGGAAGATTTGAAGCATGGTGCTGCGTGCTCCAGTGCAGCTCTCCAGTGCAGCTCTCCAGTGCAGTGTCAGCACAGCAGGGCAATGTGATGCCTTGTGATGATGGTGACCATGCCAAGGACAAACACATGGGGTTCTCCAGGAGGTGGCTGTCCTGCATCCGTGCTGCATGAAATGCACAGAGGGTTTAGGCAAGGGGAGCGTGTGTGGGTTTGCCCTACATCTGTTCTCCATGCTGATGACCTCATTGTCTTACATGGGATGGGTGGGCAGGGTCTCACTATGCATTTGACTGCCCCACTGAAGTGCAGGGAGATTTTGTCTTTGATCGCAATGACATCATGAAGTGGGGAGCTGTGCACGTGTGTGTGCTCATCAGGGAGATGAGCAGGTGAATCCTTTGGTGTTTGTATGGCTGAAGATATATGGCAAAGGTTCCTCTTAGCTAATCGATACACACTGCCGGGTTTTTCAGTAAGCACTTCTGATTTTAGGAACAGCTGCTGTACCATCTTCTGCTCTAGCATATAAATAACTCTTGATTCCTAAGGTTAATACATAATCTTAGAAAATTTAGAGGCATATGTGTGTCTCTCCTATCTCCATAACGTGTGAATCCAGTGGTTTAATTCTTCCCTTTTGATGAGAATTATCATGAAGGGAGCTGATGGCTGATAAACTCATTCTTGTCTGGACATTAGAGAATCCACACAGGTGAGCAGTGCTGGCAGAAAGGTTCCATACACATCTGCTCAGAGAGGTCTGGTTTAGCTTCTGCTCTGCCTGGTTAGTGCCGTGGATGTGTGAGATGGCCCAGGCTACTTCCTCCCTCTCTCTTGGCAGCCATTTTCAATTTCAGAAAATAATTTAAAATTAATGAATCTCAAAGCAATCTTAAGCCTAGACTGTTGATTGGGTGAGTTTTTCGGTCTTTTGCTCTGTGTAAGAGGTTTCTGTGTAACGCTACGTTACTGATGAAAACACTACTGAAGACTTAGCAATTTAGACATCCCATTTAGCAAGAGAGATGTGTGTACTCAGACAGGGCCAACTCCCAAATGTTTTAGCTTTCCCCCCCTTCAGCTGTGAAACGAGAGCCTCAATCTCTTCTAAAGGTTGGCAAACAGCCCTTGTACAAAGAGCACCAGACCACATATTTACCCGCATCGCCCAGCGCACGTGACAGCGAGCAGGGCCCAAGGGTCAGCCTCCGAGGGACCCTGTGACGTGCCAATGCCCAGGGGGAGCAAGGTTGGGCCACTTGCTTACCTTGGGTTCATAGAACAGGGAAAGCTCATGGCATTGGAGAGTCCCACTTCATGGCAGTTCAGCTGGGCACCCTGTGAGCCGTAAAAGAGACAGACAAACTGCCTTTTGCCAACTTCATGCCTGAGAAATGACAAAACAGGTCTGCTCCAGAAGCTCTGTAGGACAAATTATGTGTGTTAGACCTTGGTACTGGTTTGGAAAGAAAGGGCAAGATGGAGCTGTGGACCAGGCTCACCAGCGGTGTGAGAGCCAGTTCAATCAGCTTCTGCTGCTTGGCTAACAGTGTGCTTTCCACATGGCAGCTCTGAGAAATAAACAAGGGCACATGAAGGTCTGACAAATTGGCTGGGCTTCAACAAGTTCAGGATATTGTCTGTTTACATCACTTGGTGGGGGGACTGGCCATGAAAACATTGGTAATACCAGAAATCCAGAATACAGAAACTCTACCCATCTGCCTTCTGTGGTCTGAAGGACAAGAAGAAATGGGGTTGGTTTTTTTCCCTGATCTCTGAACTAGTGTGTTTGCTCCATGTTATTCTTCTGGTCTCTTAAATTATCAGAATAGGTACTCTTAAAACTATATAAAGCAAGTCCCCACTTTGCCATGCTGTTGTCATCTCTAGCATTTGTTGCTATCTATTCATTAAGGTACATCCTCTTAATAAAAACATCCAAGAAACCAGCCTTTGTTTGCTGATTATACATTCAGGGATTCCAGATTTATAGTGCTCATTTACCTTAATTGAAGCTTATGACGAGTACAAATTCTCTGCTGAAAGAAAAAGACAAAAGAGCAGAATGGTATAGGACAGTGTTCATGTAGAGATGAAGCGATGATTGTGTCATTTGTTTTGGAGGGTATGTTTGCTATTAAGCTGAAGTCAAAAGTAAGGTACATTGATTTACAGGAAATAGCTCACTTACACACATATTAGACATTTACAAACCCTACTTCAGAAGCCCCTGAATACTGATAAGCCTTTGTGATTTCAGCCAAGTATGTCATCAATAACATCAGTGTCTGTTTATAAACATTTTTTTTCCCTGATTCAGGCAGTCAAAGTTCGGGAAAATATTTGTCTTTGGTCCCTGCAAATGAATGGCTTGAAACTCAGTGACATTGTCCTCTTCAAAGGGAACCAAAGGAACCCGGTCCTGTTTCCTAGAAGAGCCTCAGAGAAGCAGGAGAGCCAATGTGATTTCCAGAGAAGTGGCACCTTTCTTTCTGTTTTTGCCATTTAATGGAAAAAACAATTGTTTCCTCTTATTGTGCCTTTGCATCTTGGAAGCTTTGTAAAATGTTTTTTTGACCTCCTGGATTACTTGTGGAAGAGTTATATGTATGACTTGAAAGAATGCACTAGTAGGTAAAATACCTTTCTATAATTAAGACAAAAAAATTTGGACCTGGCTAGTCCCCGTCTAATTGCTGGCACTGGGACCTTTTTCCTGAAATGGCTTTGGCTCCATTTGAAGGTCCTGATTTAGCAAATCATTTAAGCACATGCTGCTGCAAAGCGGATGTGTTTAAGAGTTGCTGAAGTGCGACCCTACTTGGGTGGGGGTTGCTCATCCTCCTGTGTGTTACACTACAGAAAAGAATCTGGCTTTTTGTCTGTCTTGTGCACTGGGAGAAAAACCTTCAGCAAGCAGGTGGTGTCCCCTGTTACATTTCAACACAGAGAATACAGGGCAGTAGTACTTGGCACCAAGGCAAAATGCAAGTAAATATTGTGTGGTGCATCTATTTGTTACTCTAAAGCAAACATTAGGAAATGAGTAGTCTAAATAATTATGTGCAAGAGGGTAGAGCATGGGCCACCACGATAGGGGCTTCCTCTGCTCAGAGGCAGCTGCCAGTGCTGCAGGGTTTCCTTCAGAGCTGGCCACCCTCCATCTGTCCCTGCACAGGGAGATGGCCCAGAAATACCCATTTTCTCTGTTGGCTTTGTAAGCAGCATGGGAACACTTCTCACACTGGGGGCAGGACGCTAATTTATTTGCTCTGCTGAGTTTCCACACCTGATTCCCACCTTGCTCTTCTGTGCTCTCCTTCCAGCCTCTGGTGAAGTGAAGTTACTCCCCTCTGCACCCATCCCTCTTGTGCCATCCTGAAGAGATTTGGCTGGCACCAGCACGAAAACCAGCAGAACCAGTGGCAAGCAGTAGCTCTTCTGCTTTGCCTTGGGACAGCATTTGTGCCAGCTAGTGCTCTAGAGAGGTGACTCCTCAGTGCTGTGGTTATATTGGAGTTTCTCCTGACAGTGGGATCTCACCCTGCCATGGACAAAAACGGCAGACTGGAGTCAACATGGGGCTTCAAGAGCACCTGAACTTTTAACTGAAAAAAATCCCAGAGCTGCTCTGTGTACCCAGCAGGTCTGGCGTTGTTGGGTGGTATATCTCTGAAGACGCTATCCTGCTGTTTTTGTCACTGCAAACTCTGAGATGAACACAGGAGTAGATGCATGATAGTTGCTCCAGACAGCCCTCCTCACGAAGGCCATGAAAGGAGCAGAGGGGTGCCACGGGGTCTGGCAGCAATGCAGGGGGCATAGACCCCCTTGGGTCACCTCCTCACTGCCACGCTGCTCTGGCACCTGTCTGTCTCCTGCCACAGCAACACTTGTTTCATCTGCGAGTGAATGAAACTAGACAGCATCAACTGCAGCAGCTGAGGATCTCTTCTGAATGCCCATGAGCTACAAGCTGGGCTTTGCCCCTAAGCCTGAGTGCTTCTGTGCCTAAGCTTTTCATCTGATATCATTGAATTGTGCATATTTTCATTACCCATATTGGTGCCTTATCCTTGTTGAGTGGCACGAGCTCTTTCCCTCTTACTGCCCAAAAGAAGGGGCGGCGGAGGGAGGGGAGGAAGAAAAAGGAGGGGAGAATTTGTTGTCTCTTAGTTTGCCCTCCTGTCAATCGATCAGCAGCAATTCCTTTTAGATAATAACACACAAATATGTCTGTGCAGCTCAGCTACTGCTCTGCCTCTGAGAGAATCTGCTGGGACCGAGCTTGAAATCAGTGCGATAATGAGCTGAAAGCGCAAGGGAGAAGGGGGAGAGGAGAGAGGGAGGGGGGAGAGGGAGACAGGGAGATAAGTGAAGATCCAGTTCCTGCTCGAGCTCCGCTGGGAGTTAGGTGCTCACCTAAGCTGTACTTACAGCATCCCAGCTCTAGAGCCGTAAACGGGGGGATCCGCGGTGGCAGCACAGCAGCTTTGTAGGAGCAGGCAAGGCTGAGAAAGGAGGGAAAGCATTCGCAGTACCTGCGGTAGCCACATCCTCCCGAGGTCTGCCTCAGGTCTGCCTTTCCCCACAGCCTTGCCCTACCTCTTCAGACCATCATTCTGGGTTTAAGTGCCTCACTGAAGCTCCGTGCTAAAGCAGATGTGACTGTGCATATACACGTATATATACAGCTATATGTATATACAGACATACAGCCTCCAGGATGAGTTCGAATGGCCAGTTGCGATGCAGCCTTTGACATGCAGTTTTGTGCCCAGTCACACCTCTGTCGTGAACAGACCGTTTTTGTGACAGTAAAGGTTTGCAAAATGTTAGCACGGGGTCCCAGCAGTGATAGTCCCTTGTAAAATGAGTACAGTTCCCCAGGAGGGACGGAGGCATCACCGGGGTGCAAGCCCTGCTGTCCGTGGCTCGCTTTTGTGCAAGGGATACCCACCTGGTTTTGGAGATCATCTCCCCCATTTTGCAGGCAGCACAAAAGGAACACAGAGTTTGTTGCTTTCTCAGCTTCATAACAAAGCCATCCAGTTCTAAAATTATCAAAGTGAAATGGAGGCTTGCTTAATGTGTGTGTGGGTGTTAATGGAGACAGAACCGCTCTTATAACTGCCTTAAAAGCTATTTCATAAAATAGTTTCATTGTCAGGGACTTTAAACACACAGGATTAATATCTTAACTGACTGTGCCTCATTTTGTATTATCTCAAGGACAAATTTATAAGATGATACACACTATTTAGTCTTTATAATGCTTGCATCTGTAACTGCCATGCTTTGGAAGAATTTCACCATCATTGCTACTTATAGAAACATATTAACTTGCCATAAACAGCTAAAAATAAATTAATCACATCCACAAATGTGTTAAGGAGTTAGCTACTATATTTAAACTGCCAAAAGTAACCTGAAATCTATATGAAATGAGGCAAATATTGCTTAGAGATATTAAATAACACATGTATAAATCAGCTTAATTTAAAGCATCATTGAAACTACGAATGATATTTTGACTTGCAACATAAGGTTGTGTATTTTATTAAAATTCTTCTACTGAAAATGTTTAGATTTTAAAAAGTGTTACAATTATTTTATGGATTTTATATTTCTTGAAATATCATTTTAAGAATTTGAATTGTATTATTAGGATATCTATCCATTTTAATAGGTAACCTCAACGTGTTAAGATGGAAAAGTAAAAAATGCTGGTTATAGGATGCCTTAAATCACAGTATTTTTCAGAAATGTTTCATGCCTGGTAATTTTCTATGCACATCACAGGAATTCCTTGGCTTCTCCAAGCAGAGCTCTCACGGTGTGGGATGCTTGAGAGAATGGAGACCTTTTCTATGAATGGACAGAGAAAGCTGGCAGCTTGTTTAGTCTTGCAAATCAAAGACAGAGAGTAGATATGCTTGTTGCCTGTGAATATATTAGAGTAACATTCCAAAAGGCTTTTACATCGAGTGGGAAATATTGGCATAGAAATAAATACGAGCATGTTAAGAAGACAAGAACTGACAGACCTGTGCAGCACAGAGATCCTGTTTCTGATGTAGTGACACTTACCTAAGGAAGAGTACAAAAAAGAATCCATTCTAAACTATCCCCAAAACCCCTCAAACATTTTGAAATATTATGGAAATCAAGAAGGATATCACAAAGCTCTGAGATTAAAGAGGGAATGTGATGCCCCAATTTTCTCAGAAAGGAGAGGTAAGCTATCGTTATCTTCATAGTTCACAGCAGCACCAGACACATCTCTCCTCTACTTTTTCTTGGCAGCGGTTCTCCAGAGCCTCGAAGGCAAGCACAGTCACTTTCCTGGTCTGAAAGAGCTGGATGGTTGTACCAAAAATGCATCGACTTTCCTGACAGTAGGAGGTGAACAAAGAGGGAGGAAGATGCACTCTGCAGCAGGACTGATGCACACCCTGTGTTTTATTAGCTGTACACTATCTGGGGACAATGGATTACCCTCTGAAGATTCTCTCTGATCCATAGTGCTGGACCTAAGGAGAAAAAACATCAAGTTATTCATCACTGCAATGCATATCCTGGGCAGTTGAAATAAACTGCCTTTGGGGTTATGGGTGAAACTGAAAGAGCCTCTGGTGGCAGATGGCATTCCTGTCACCAGTGTCCTCTGGAAGACACTTGGATACGTGGCTGGGGAGGACTGTATAAACCTTGAGAAAACAGTGCAGAGGAGATCTGCTGGGAAACATGGTGTCAGCAGAAGGCTGCAGACACAGCTCCTCATTTCCATGCCTTGGTCCCCTTTCTTGCACACTCATCCCTCTGTGACACAGACCCTGCTCCATCACTGCTGCCTTCTGACTTCTTGGAGAATGGCCTTCAAACCAATTTTCCCTACTTAAGTTTGGACACTAAAAAGGGGTAGATGACTCATAATTGTAGGTGCACACTCCATGAGAAGGAGACACGCCTCCAGGAAACTGGGGTTAATTTGGGCATTTCATTCTTCTCTGTCTTGACTGTTGGGATGTTAAGGCAATTACACTCCTAATTTACATGCTGCTCTTGGTGTGCTAATTGTAATGAGGATGACTCAGGCAGTATAAGATAAAAGGCCTTATCAACCATCAATAATTTGTCAGTTTGGTGGCATCTTTTATAGATGAAATGGCTTCAGCCACACAATGACTTATGTTCCAGGCTGCTCCAAAGACTGGCTTGCTGAGGGCCTGCTTAGACCTCCCATTGCCACACTGCCCCCTCTCCTCTCTCCACGCTGGGTAAGGGCTTAGCCCCACAGAGCAAGCTGTTTTGTCTGCTAGTTCTCTTTTGGACCCCAGTCCCATCCCTGTAAATGAACATCATTACATTGCTGGAAATTATTTCCAGGCATAGAATTGTATTGAAGTTGTCCCAGGTTTGAATTCCTTTTTTCTTTTTCATACCATGATGGTTTTGTTGCACCAAGAGTGCTTTGCAAAGTAGCTTTTAGGTGATCACAACCCTTCATGCCTGAATCTCTCAACCACTTGAAGATAGTGATAGACTTAACTTGCTTCACACAGTTATAGCTTAAATATCTCCTCAAAAAAGTCCACATTGTCTGAATGATACAAAAAGAGCAGAGAAGAAGAAAAAGAAGGAGAAGGAGAAGGGAATTGTTCACCTTTTTGTAGCTATGCCTTCTAAATGGTCTTCAAACTTTCTGCCTTTCACCTCTGTGTTTATATGTATTGGTATTGTCTAAGCCTTGCTTGGAGCTCACAGATTTTCTTTACAGACTGCCCCAATCCTCCACCCTTCTAGTTGGGGAAAATCTGCTCATACACAGAAGACTCAGAAATCTGAGTTGTTATTGAAGGACAAGCAAGAGATTTAAAAGGTAAGCAAGGAATTGGCAGACTAAGGGATAGTTGAGGTTATACACTCTGATAGCAGCAATAGCCACCCTCATCTAAAAATACCTTGTAAGATTACGTTGAGCCCGAGGGCCCTGTGTGAGAGCTATTGTCATATGAAAACAACGTCTGTGACTTTCAAGGCAAGTGTATTTGTTGTTTTGCAAAAACCTTCATCCGAAGAACTTTTCTATCTTCTCCTGTTGCCTCATGCTCCTAACTCCCATCATGTTTTTGTTCTTTCCACTGTTTAATGTTTATCTTCCTTTGCAAAAATAGAAGTCAGATGGGAAACCATCTTTTCTGGGCATTCCCACAGTGCATATTTGCATTTTTGAGCAGTATCTCAACAGCACGGTGCTCCTCAGATAATCTGAAATCACAGGGGTTATGCAGGTAGCAATCACAATGCTATGCACAACTGTGGCTGACTGTTCCAAGCAAGAATCAACAGTGCAGATACAAAACAGACTGACTGAAAGTGTAAGGTTAGCTAGCAACTTTACCCCAACAAATATATGCAGTCCTGGCTCCTATAAACTGCAGGTTAAAGGACAATCATAGAGTCACAGCATCATAGAATGGACTGAACTGGAAGTGACTTTAAAGATCATTTAGCTCCAATCCCCCTGCCATAGGCTCCATCCAACTTGGTCTTGAACACCTCCAGGGATGGGGCACCCAGAATTTCACTGAGCAAATTGTTCCAAAGCCTCATTGCCCTCACAGTAAAGAATTTTTTCCTAATATCTAAACCTACTCTCTTTCAGTTTGAAACCATTCCCCCTTGTCCTGTCACTAAATGCTCTTATGAAAAGTCCCCTTCTTTTCTAGTAAGATCCCTCCAAATACTGAAAGGTCACAATAAGGTCCCCCCAAAGCCTTCTTTTTTCCAGACTAATCAACCCCAATTCTCTCAGCCTTCTCCATAGGAGAGGTGCTCCATTCCTTTGACCATCTTCATGGCCCTCCTCCAGACTCACTCCAACAGGTCCATGTGCTGGGGATCCCTGTGCTGGGGACCCCAGAGCTGGATGCAGCACTGCAGGTGGGGTCTCACCAGAGCAGAGCAGAGGGGCAGAACGCCCTCCCTCTCCCTGCTGCCCAAGCTGCTTTGGATGCAGCCCAGGGTCTGTTTGGCTTTTTGGGCTGCAAGTGCACAGTGCCGGGTCTTGTCCAGCCTCTCACCCACCAACACCCCCAAGTTCTTCTTGGCAGGACTGCTCTCAGTCAATTCATCCCCCAGCCTGTGTTGATACTGGGGTTGCCCCGACCCAGGTGCAGCACCTTGCACTTGGCCTTCTTGAACCCCATGAGGTTCCCCTGGGCCCACTGCTTGAGCTTGTCCAGGTCCCTCTGGATGACATCCTGTCCTTCAGTGTGTCAACTGCACCACTCAGCTTGGTGTCACCTGCAAATGTGCTGAGGGTGCACTCAACAGTGACATGCTGGGGTGGGGATCTCTTTCTCTGTTGTCCAACCACAGTGAATTTCAGGCTATATTTTACAGTCCTGGGTAAAAGGAGAGAGCGACATCAGTTTCCAAGAAAGTCTTTAATCTGAAAATGCTTCAAAAGTTTCAGAAAACCTTCATGTAATCTGACAAATTTCAGCACCTCCAGAGTATTCACTCAACTTGAAACATTTCTTTTCATTTTCTTTTTTTTTTTTTAATTTATCCTCAGTCATGATGTGAAAAGGTGATAAAAGTGCCTCCCCTCCCCTTGCTGAAATGAAAGGTATCCGGTTTCTCCAGTGTTGACGTTCTGACAGGTCAAATAGTAGGGAAAAAGGATTTGAGGAGTTTTTGTTTGTTTGTTTGTTTGTGTGGTTTTTTTTCCTGCCCTCATGAGGGCTGGAACTGCATTTAAAAAGACACCATCAACTTTAGATGATAGAAGTGCTCCAGAAGGAGTCAGTGGTGAAGGAACTTGTTGCTGGGACCAGTCTGGCTCTTGGTGGGACTTAAGTAACACGGGCAGATGGAAGATTTCTGTAGGAGAGAAAGATGCTAACACAAGCATCTGCCACAAAACAGGAGCCGAGTGTCCTGTTTGTAAAACCTCTGGCTTGTGTCCAGCCTTTAACCTCCCAAATTCCTGCAAACTCGGTGTGCAGAGATCAGCAACGCCTGGCTCTGGCTGAGCCTTGGACAGCTTTTTGGACAACTTCACTCAGCACCACTGATGCCAGCAAAAATCCCTGCCTCAATGGTTTCAACTGGAACCACTCTTTCCCGTGTGTCGTTTTTGATAAATTAGAGCTAAGCAAACAGCCGCCAAAACAGATTTAAAGGAGCCCCAATATAAACAGGAACATTTTGCTGCTGTTTTCACTTGGCTGGACCAAACACAGCTGCCTGTTGAACTGGGTAAATAGGGAGCAGGGCAGTATTACACTTCACCTCTTTATCAGGGTTCAAGGCAAATTGTCCCCTCCCTTTTTTTCCTATGTTGTGCATATTTTGGAGTTCTTTTTATAAGTCAATTTTATTTTCAGTTTGGGTTTCTGGAAAATGAACTAGCTGAAGCTGATTGTGAAATTACTCCCTAGCAAAAGCTAAACAGGAATCATGCAGAAATGCTGACAATGGGAAGACGTTTACACACAAAATCTGTTATTTAAAAGATTATCCTTTGGTTACTAATTATATGCTTACATGTTTTAACGTCTGTGTGTTACAAATAAACTGGAGTTGCAAATCTGCCATCCTGGACCAGATCTAAAGTTGAGCTGACTCCCCTCCTGCTTACAGTTGTCTGGGAGAAGGGCCAAGCAGGGTGGTCACGATTTCATGAAGGGGAGTGGTAAGAAGTCCACCTTCACACGAGGTCCCCACCCCCACTACGAGTTGGAGATTTTCTAAACACGAAGTGTATTATGTCTTGCACAATGTTTATTCACCAAGACAAACTTCTGATATTCACCTTGCATGTGGTCAGTGGTGTTTTAAAACTTGTTGAGATGCTGTGTCAGGCCACCTCTGTGCTTCTGATTGTCACAGCTTCATTATACACAACAGGAAAATGCTTCTCTTGCTCAATTATGATTTTCCCACCTTATAACATCAGAGGATGTATTTACTGGATTTCCATACTCTGATATTACAGCATGTCCATTCAAAGGAAAAAGTGCTTATAGAATAGCATTATATGCTCAATTAAATCATGTTTCTCCAGCAGTAGACACAAAGAGATGGTCCCTGACTGTAACTGCTCCCAGTTTGGGTAGACAAGGCTAAAGACCAGGGGCAATAGACATTATTTTTAAAAATTAGAGATTGAGCCTCTCCATGCATGTCAGCTGCTCGAGTCCCATTATCCTCTCTCTGGTCCTTCCCAGGACTCACCCCAGTATGTCTGTGTCTCTCTAGTACCTGAGAGCCCACACTGGAACCCAGCACTTCAGGTATGGTGTCACCAGTGCTGAGGAGAGAAGGGTCACTTGCCTCATCCTGCTGGGAATATTTTGTTCTAATACAGAATGGATAGCATTGGCTGTTTTGCCCCAAGGACACACTGTTGACTTGTGCTCACCAGGACCCCCAGATCCTATTCTGTCATGCTTCTATCCCGTTGGTTATCTCCAAGCTAGTACTGGTGCAGGTCTTTGTATTTCCTTTTTGAACTGGGTGTTCCTGCTAGCCCATTTCTACAGTCCTCTGAACAGCAGCACAGTCCTCTGTGTATCAGCCACTCCTCCCTGCTTTGTATTTTCTGCACTCCAAGGGCAGAAATTCAACATCAAAGGAGGTGAGCAGCCCTCATCAGCCCATACAGGAAGGCTGGGTAAAACAAGAAACTGGCTTTAATCACCAAGTATCCTTTTGGTGCAGCAAACATTAACATAGCAAGTCCATTTCTTAACAGTTTGCAGGAACACCACATATTTCCTTTCTGGATTATTTTCATTATCACTGCAACCCACAATGAGTTGCAGAGGGGCAAAACTACAAATCAGTTTTTCCTCTCTTGCAATTTTTATCTAACAAGATAGCTTGTGTAGAAAAAGACCCATTTCCCCCCGGCATTTGCTGGACTGAGGCTTCAGTCTCTGACCATCACATCTTCCCTCTGCCTTCTCCTGCTGAGCATCCCAGTGTCTCAGTCTCACCTGACCCCTCTGAAATTTTCCTGACTCCTATTAACTCTGCCAGCCTCTGAACATTCATCCACCCCAAAAGGCCATGCTCCTGCTCTTCTTTCTTCTCTCTGCATGGTGCTACTCCTGTTGTTTAATGATCTCTAGCAATGAACAAGGAAGGCAGAGTGCAGGAAATGCCCCCCCAGATTGGATCAGATCAGATCTGATCAGTGTCTGTATGTCCTGGCTCTCTGGGCACAGCACACAAGTCTTGGTGCCACCCAAGGACCACTGTCCTTGTAGTGCCCCACAGAGCAATTGTAGGATTATGGAGGTTAGAGGGTACATCCTGGGTTCTTTTCTTTAGGGTCTGTTTATTGACCTGTTGTTCATGATGTTTTTCTCCAGTCCCTTTGCATCTGATGGTACTGTCATCTCCACAACCTCCTGTGGCAACAAGTTCCCAATTTCTCCAATTGCCATGTAAAATTTTTCTTGCTACTCTCTGTTATAAATTCATTCATATTTCACCGAGTGCCCACACTTCTGCTATTGATGGATCAGGTGAACAGTAGCTTTTTATTCCCCTTACTATCACCTTCGTGTTTTGTAAGCTTCTGTCATATCCTTCCTCAGCCTTCTCTTCTCCAAATCAAGGTGACCCGGCCTTTACAGTTTCTCTTCATAAGCAGTTTGCTCCATTCTTCTCATCATTTTAATTGCCATTCCCTACACCTTTTTTCATTCTACTGTATCCTCCTTCAGATGTGGAGAGCACACACACTCAGCCATATGAGATCCAAGGGTGCACCAAGGTTTTACAGTATGGCTGTTTCCACCAGTATGAGATGTAGGGTCTATCTATTAAAAACAAAACAACCAACCAAAAGGAAATAAAAATCCCCACCAAAACAAGTACAGGCAGCTTGAGAAAGTCATTAATATTCTAAAATATCTGTGAGTAAAAGCAATACTGAACAAGAAATAGAAGAGCCACTGAAAAGTGAATTTACAGCCCAGCGAGCACAGGAAGAGCATGGTGCTTGGAGCAATTAGAGATTTGATATTGAGGCCTTAGGGAAGGTACTACTGTGGGTTTCTGGAGACGTCTGAGACGAGCCTATATGAGACGGTCGGGACAGAGACGAGAGATCTCTGGAGACGGTGTTAGAGCATGGGGTTTATTGTGAAAGGGCGTGGGT
>VWZT01006843.1:468758-542017 GCA_013397055.1 Pachycephala philippinensis
ATTGTCAGCATCTTTTGCTATGTGATCATATTTATAAGTCTTTCCTATTTCATCTTCCCCAACATACTACCTGGTGCAGTGCCGTGTGGTAAAGAAATCTCAGGTAGCTCCAGGGGGCATGGAGCCAAGAGACAGAAAACAGGAGAAAGGGCTTGAGCAACTGCTGGATGCAGGAAGAGGGGGAAATTAACTCAAAACCTTCTCTTCTAGGTTTCATGGCTGTTAAAAGAAGCAAACAAACAAATCAATCAATCAAACAAACAAACAAAAAAAAAACCCCAGAAACAAAAACAAACCAAGGAAAAGGCTAAAAAATAAATCCCCTTTTTTACAGAATACACCTTAATGGTCTTCAAAATAAAGAACTTAGAGGAAAAGTTACCCTGAACCTGATTTTTCACAGTGAAAAGTAACTGATTGAAAGTAGTAACAACTAACAGTGGAGCTATTTAAATTCAGATTACCACAGGGTAAATTCCCAGTTCAAATGCCCGTGATTTTATGAAAGCAATCCAATTAGTCACAAGTGACTAGGACTAAGGATTAAAATCAACCACTATGGGAGAAGGCTAAAAGATACAATCTGCAGTTTGTGACAGAAGATGATGCTCCTGGAAAAGAGCACAAAGGCAACGAGACTTTACAAGGGAAGTGAGGTAAAAGAGGGAAACTGCATTAGCAACAAAAGAAGGGAGTCAAAGTGACAAGATAAAGAGAGTCAGATAATTCTGATATAGAAAAGATAAGGGTGGAAGAAGAGAAGAAAATAGGAAAAGGGTGTATAATACAAAACAAATCTTCAATTGTTAGGTAAAAGATCTTAAGGATTTATAGGACAACCCAGGCGAGGGTAAATTCTGTGCCGTCTTTACTCCCATTCCCCATCTCTACTCCCCATGACCAGCTTAACAATGTCTTTGTAGGATGAACCAGCAGTATAAGGGGCTGGAGAAAGCCAGTTCTGCCTCTAATATACAAGAAATAATCATTTAGACATCAGATACAGCTCTCAGTGAAAACTTTAATCTGGCTAGGTGGAAAATGAAGAAGTAATCTCTCTCAATAAACATGAACAGCAGCACAAACATAAGCAAAGCCTTAAAGCTGTAATTACTTTGGGTCAACTCTTAGGCAGGGCTAGAACTGTGGTCCTGTAGGTGTTTATAACCGTGGGATTGTCCTCCACAGGCACTTATACATGTTTTAGTTCCAAGCTACCTTCTGAATAATTTGATGCTAGGCGGTTTTTTCTGGCTTTAAGGCCTCACTTAGTATTTAAGTATACAACTATTTTTACCACTTTACTACCTCATAATCTTTGCTTTGGTGTTTCAGATGAGGGCAGAGATCTGGCATCCATCTACAACACTGCTGGAGAGGCAGAGTAAGAAGGGTAGGTAAGCACATTTAATCTCGTGCTGCAAGCAGACGCAAGGGGATACCCGAGGGGGGCCAAGAGGAGCCTCCTCCTTGCCATCCTTCTGCAGCTTATAGCCGGATAATAGGGCACAAAGAGAGTGGAAAGATTCAGATTGGACTGCCAGCATCAGGGTAATAAAATATCTGCTTATTCAGAGCTGTGGTTTTGGATGTGAACATGCAGCAGAGAGGCCCTTTCCTCACACATGTGTGTGTTCAGGCTCCTCCCGCCCCGCCAGGGCCTGTGCCTATTCTTGACCCCAGTCAAGTGTCTATAACACCCAGAGGGAGGGAACTGAGGCACAGAGATTAAGTGGCTTCCCCACCAGTGGTGACAACCACGAAAGAAACCCAGATTTCCTGCTTTGCTCTGCAAAACTCTCCTCTGCTGGTCCCCCTGCTCCAAGCAAACAGCTCCACATCACTTGCAAACAATGGCGTCAGGACTGCTGGGGCTCAGGCAGGGCGATTTCCATCTGTTCTTCTCACTTCCCTTTCTCCTCCCTCAGAGCTCACTAACTTCTAATGCCGGTGCCAAAAGCAGAAAGGGTCCCACTGGCAGAGTTCATCCCTACTGCCTCTCCCAAGCATGCTCCAAGGCTCTCCAGAGTCCCTCTACCTTCTGCACAGGGACAGGAGACAGGCACAGACCCACCTGTCTCCATCACCTGCAGGCTGTATCATACAGCCTGTGGCACTGCAAACAAAAAAGGATTGTGCCAGCTGTGTGGCTTGGAGGCTTATGGAAAGGTGACTTGTGTTTTCTAAATGAAGCAAGTTTTGTTTGTTTGTGTCCGGCATGAGAACATCTGTAACACACTGTATTGATGTTTCTGACATAGATGGGCCTGTCTGAACTGTCATTACCTGAAACCTGAAAAGCCTTTATTCTTGCCTGCCATTTCTAACTCAAGGCAGGATCCTTCACTCCAGAATGATCATTAGCTCCCCGTTAATTCCTCCTCTCTATTTCACTGCTCAGTGAGTACCCTCTGATCTTGCCGCTCACTCCCCCTCCCCACCTCTCTGAAACCATGGAAGAAAAAGTGGCCCCCTATCTGCAGAAATACCTTTCCCTCCTTCCCTGTGTCCCGGCAGCCTCCACACAGTCCCGGTCCCCATCACCCAGGCCACAACCACCTCCTTTATCTGAGCTTGCCAGCCTTTCCTCTGTCTTTTCACTCTGCCATGAAGGTCTAGAGCAGCTTCCTGTCATTTTCTGGGCCACTTGTATCTTAATTTCTGCCTCAAGTAATCTCTGCCTCTGGTGAGCATTTTCCATGTCATGTCTTTCTGCAAACCCTATCTTTCTTTTCTTCTTTACTGACTTGTGATTTTAGCGTTTCCTGTTCTCAGGAGCTGGGATCTATGGGCAACACGATACAAGCTGCCAAACCAAATTGCTTTTGACCGTCTGATTAAAGTATTTAAGCCAACCCTTGCTCTGTTGCACTCAAAATGTACAGTGCACATGTTGTTTTCTCCTACTTTCTTTCCCCGTCAGGTTTTTTGGACCAAAATTTGCTTGTGATCATTGCTGCAGTTAAGACTTTTCACAAGGAATCAGTCACAGGCAACGTACTTAACACTTGTCTCTAAAATAACAATGTGTGTATAGGAGAGTTGTAAAGAAGTTGCAAATGTTCTGTGTTACGTCTTGAAACTAGAAAGAATGGGCATCATATAAAAATGTGGATCTAAACTCACAGCACTCAATGTATTTCCATTTGCATAGCAGAAACCAGGACATAAAGTGAAGATTAAGCTTTAAATATATGGACTATTAAAAAGTATGTTTTAGAAAACAGATAAATGGAAAATAACTGTACCTGCAGACTTCCATGTTCTGTGCTCTTTTAACACCAAGCAGCATCAATATACAAGTTACACAATTTATCATTAAATTAGTCTCTTTTTCCTTTTAGGAGGGGATCAAAAATTCAATGAATAGATTAGTTTTAATTGAGGTTAATGGGAGATTCTCTGAAAGAGTAAACACTGGCCAATATATATATAAATTTTTGCTCATATTTTTAACACACCGAAATGCAGAAAGGAAGATTTTTTTTTCATACTGGTTTGTTAAAAATTTGATCTTTCAGTGGTCTTCTCCATGGAGAGAGCTGGATTGGGAGTTTTCCTCTAAGCACATTTGTTGGATTCAGCACTTGACCAGAAGAATGCTATTTCTCTGTCTTCAGCTGCAGCCAGAAAAAAAACTCAGATGTGATGGTACACTCTTCAAGGTTATTCCAAGATTGTACCTCTGCTGAGAGACCAAACTTCAAAGGAGCTGCAGCCTTTCACATGCCTGTGGGATGTTACGAGAACACACGTATGCACATGTCCCCTTCCCTTGAAATCACCTGCTGAATTTGAAATATATACATGCAGTAGGATTACTCATGTGCTGAATTGTGTGCAGAAGTTTCTACAGCTTTGGGAACTCAATGGAAAAATAAACTATGAATAAATTAGGCAGTCCCATGCTTCCCCTTTTGCCACTCCACCCACTTCAGTCACCTCCAACAGAGCTCTGAGCTGATTCTGGTTTCCACTTAGGCAACACTTGCAGCAACTTTTCTAGACCAAGAACATCATGACTACAGAAAATGCATCCAGGGTAAGTGTACTTGGGAAGCTAAAAACTTTCTGCTTCTGTAAATCTCAGTACCCAAACAGCACAATTTAAATCCACTGCATTTCTGCACCCATTAAATCAGTCTAAGGAATGCTGGTGCTGGTCCATTCTCCTTTCTCAGAAGTGTGTACTTACCTGGTAAGAAAATATGACTTCAGGGGATGGGAGAAATGATGCTTACTAAATCATGTAAATCATGTAAAGTCATCTCTACTCAGGACTTTGGCGTTTGCACTTGCTATTGAGCTTTTCAGATGGAGGAGACAGATGTATTTAGCGGGTCTCAGCCTCATTTTTGCTGTACAAAGTCACATTGCCGTGGCTGCAGTCAGTGTAGGCACCCGTTGAATGAGGAGTGTGGAGCAGCAAGCTGCTCATGAGCTGGGCTCCAGGCTGGCACTTGCAGAGCTTAGGTCTCCTGACATCCCAGACATGCTGAGAAGGATATTGCTCAAAAATGTCTGGGAAAGGTTGCAGCCTACACATTCTGTCCAGAAAAACACAGACAGGAGTGTGTGTATGTACCTGGCTGGTTAAGTGCCCATCAAATTATTTTGCTTCTGCTGTGATTGAGGCATTTAAGGGTATTTTAGGCCATACTGGGATCTCTAGTTACTTAAAGCTGTGCCAACCCAAACAAACCCAGTTTCCAGTTTGCAGATAGCTGTCTCCAAACCGGTGACCACTGTGGTGTCTGTGGGGGGAGATAAGCAATTCCACAGCACAGTTAATCTCTTCTGAAGCAATTTTCTTGACCTGATCAGAAAAGCATCGCTCTGAGCACCAAGTCCTGTGCCTCAGGCACCTGTTGGACTTGAAGTTAAGTACGTGTTTACATTCCCATGAAAGTCACTTGGTCTTAATCATATGCTGAAGAGCTTTGCAGAGTTGATCCAAAGTTCAGTCATGTAGCGGGTGTTTGGAGGTAACTGCAAAGGCTTGCAATAGAGAGTTAGAAAAAAAATCAGTTGCTGTCCATGTAACATCCTTACATTATTTATCCCCTAATTAATTTACAAATCTACCTGACAGATGCAATTTTTATTTTCAGCTGTTTCACTTGTGATCTCTTTAGCTGTTTTATTTCCTGAAGTTAGCCTGAGTAAATACTTGACTTCGTCCCCTAACTCACTGCATACCGTTGTGTAACCCAATAAAACCTTTTATTTCATTAGCACCAGTTTATCTAATGTTCCGGACTAATAGAGAGTGGATTTCCAAGAAGAAAAAGGAAGAACATGTTCACAGCCACAGACACCACCTCACCTGTTTATGAAAGACAACACAGGGTCTGCAGTACAGAAAAAATACGGGTAAAAAATACCACATCTCACCTTTCTGCAATTTTCTCAGCCCATATCAATTCCCTGAAGTAAAAGCCACATCATTCAGTGTTTACATAAAAATGCAAGCTTTAAAGTAAGGTCACTATTTTCCTCTGCCCAGTAGGGATTACTGGAACAGATTCTGCACTTCCCTGTGTGGAGATCGCCTCCCTCCCTGGGCTCTGCTTTAGCAATCACAGGGGTGGGAAGTGTTCCAAAGGTCCATGTCCTCCTTGTCCTGGGGGCCCCAGGGCTGGACACAGGACTCCAGGTGGGATTTCACAAGAGCAGATTAGAGGGGCAGACCTCCTGGCCACGCTGCTTTTGCTGCAGCTCTGGGTATAGTTGGCAGTTTTCAGTCCTTTTGCCATTCTGGATATAGAAACATAAAACTCAAAGGACTTTCTAAACTGATCCCATTTAACTAGAAAGCTGACAGGTTTTTATCACTACTGTGATATTCCTGAGTGCTGCCACGAAGGCCTGGGGAAGGGGATCCACAGAAATTCATGTATTTGATAAAATAACCAAATGGTGCATGAGCGTGTTCAAGTAGAAATTATTACTGAAACGAGAGAGCAGAGCAAGGATATGATATCCTTAGATTCAGAGCCCTTTCCACATCAAAGTGCTGGCAAGCTGATCTTGGCATTTGCTTGGGTCAGTGTCCTGGAAGCCCATGGGGTACATCAGCTCTGCCTTGCAGTGTTAGCAGGGCTGCTGTAAGGAAGACACCCAGCGTGTTCTGCTGCTGTGGCCTGGAGCACCAGACCTGAGGCACAGGTTTCTCTCTGAGCCACACGTGGGGATGGATCTTCACAGGGATAAAGGTTTGTTGTTCCCACAGTATTTAGGTATGAGGCAGCAGGGTCACCTGATCCAATGGCAGAAGTGTTGCACTTGCCACTCAGATTTCTGACTGAATGGCTGCTGAAGTGGAGGTTTTGTTTCACCAACACGAATCACGTAGTTTGTCTGGTAATTCCCTGCTCTTTCTGTTCAGCTGAGAAGGAGATGGGCAGCCCTATCCCAAGCTGCAAGTTGCACTCAGGACAGTGGTAACAGAGGCAGCAGAGGAACTGTCCTTCGTGTACAGTGACAAATCTCTCCTGCTGAAGTAGGCAGGTGTCCTCAGAGCAAGGTGGGGAAGGGCTGGAGAGTGCAGATCTGCTCTACAGTATCTCCAGTGGGGGCTCTGGGAGCTGGAAGTGTGACCAAGGCTTCTTCTCACCTCTGTGTCCAGGAGATCTGAGGTCCTTTGAAACCACTGGATGCAGAAATTCGTGATTAGAAATGTTGCATTTGGACAGTTTCTACAAAGGAGGGTACAAGGAGAATCAAGAAACTGGGATGATCGTGCAAAATTGCTACAGACAACAAGCACAAGACCATTAAGGATTTCCCCGTAACTTGGTCCTTCTGAGGAGCATTTTCTGAGACATTTCTAAGGGAGAAGACCTCTAAGAGCTTAGCCAGTCTTTTAAGTGTTATCCTCTAAAAATCATTCATAAATTCCTATTAAAAGTTCATGAGGCTGCCAGGCTACGAACAAGGACACCAAAAACACTAAGGAAAAAAGGAAAAAATTATGATAATAAAATATATGTCCTCTTCTATACCACTTCTGACTTTCTGATCTTTCAATGTCAACTGCAGATCCAAAGAATGATCTCATGTCCTGCCTCTACAGCCTAGCACCGCTGCCAGGACCCCTCTCAGAGCCAAGACTCAGAGCTTCAGCCCCATGCTCTGCCCCTGCAAAACTTGCCCTCACCCAGCAAAAAGCGGGTGGCTGGCCAGGGACCGGCACAGGACGCATCCAGACAGCTCTATTTTCTTTCCTTTTCACTTTCTCTGTGACTCCTGGAATGTGTTTGCACATGGTGGAAAAATGCAGAGCAGGGAGAAGCATCCAGGAACGCCACCCTCCCTGCTGGCGCTCAGCTCTCGGGTTGGTAGCTTGTGCTAGCATTGGTAGCCAAAAACGTCGGAGGAGACCCTGATGCCTGGAGCAGGTGAAACACCCAGAGGTGAGATGAATTTTTTGGGGTAATCCTTTATTTTTTTTAATTAAAAAGGAAAATGTATCATCTGCACAAACTCAGTAAACGCAGGCTTGCAGTGAGAGGCAAAATCCGTTTTGATCAGAAAACTGGCTTGCAATGAGTACAAAATATTTCACAAACTTTCAAACCCATCTTTTCCTCCCCTTTTTCATTAATGGGCATCTTTTATCCTGTCCTAAGCAACAGCAACAAGACTAATTAGTTTAACAAGTACCACAAATGGTTTTATTGACAAAAAAGAACCCTTTGAAATATACATTACATTCACAGAGGATTAAATTACACCCTATTATCCATTTTCCATAAAATAAAGATTACTTTGATAAATCACAACTAATGTTATCTTTGGCTGATAAGAAGTCTGTACTTATTTGTGTGGCTTCTATAAATAGTGTGTTCTGATTCTTTTTCCTCCCTAAAATAGTCAATGATACAGTCTGCCAGGCATTTTCCTGCAATTTGACAATGCCACATCTGTGAACGAGGCAGCAAGTGAAAGCTTCATTGTCTGAATATGAGACATGCAACAGTCTCTTTCTTTCCCGTCAGCTCCTCTGCAGTAATCTATCAAATACCTTTCAGCCATATCTTGCTCCATCAAGCTTTCCTTACTGCTAAAGCAAGGTAGTCAAAACAAACTCCTTTTGTAAGGAGCAAAGCCTTTGTGGTTCACCTTTCCATTGTATGTGAAGTCTGTGTGACGACTGTAGCATGAGGGGGTCGTACCCTCATTTAGGCCATAAGATATGTACAGTAATGTACAAAAGTGTGCATTTTCAGGTGTAAAGGGCACCTTTGTGCTTTGTCTTTCCTTAGCTTTGCAGCAGAGGATTCTGCAGATTGCTGGAGATCTACCAGCACCATCTCCAGGTGGGTAACAGTTGGTTGAGGACCAAGCCAGAAGCAATGTCTTGTGCAGACCTGCACTAGCTCTGCACAAAGTGGCTCTTTACTAAAGCACGGAGATAGGATATTGGAAAAAGATCTTTGTGTGCCAAGAGATTCACCCACCTCCGGAGCATTTGGTAATGACGTGCACCAGGCATAGCCATCCCCACTGGATCACAGCTCGGCTGCCTCACTGGGCGGCCAACACCCAGCTTAGCACAGCACAGCACAGCAGCACATGAGCACCTTCAAAAAACTTCCAAGGAGTTTGATTCTGAAAAACTGAAGTTGGTTTCCTACTGTGTGGTGGACCACCTGAGAGACCTGCCCTGCCACATGAATAGCATTGCCTCTCATACCCCTCAGGACAAATATCGAAGTTCAAATTATATTCATTTCCCATTTTTTGAAATTCTTTCAAGACACACATTTGCTCTGAGTTCAACTACTGCTTTGTATGCATTGGGTGACTCAAAGCATCTCATTTTACTCTAAATATTCAAGGATTAGAATTTGTGTAGCAGTTGCTGGATTGGCCTGAAATTCAGTTTGCAAAGTTCTTAAGACTGGTGGGCAAAAGATGTAGCGGTTCTGGAAATCTTTAACAAGTAACTACAATATGTGAATTGAGTTATATGATTTTTGAAAATTCTCTGAACTACTCACACATAACATCAATTTACCATCCATTTGCAGCATCTGACCCTACCCAGGCCATTTTGGATGGGTGCCCTCATCATAAGCAAATGTCTCTTTTCCTGCATTTTCCCTCAGAAGCAGGTGGCAGTGGATTTCAAATAAACCCACACCCATGTCTGTGTTCCTTTCTGGAGGGTGTGTTTTGCTCATGGAAGTATGTCTAACCTCTTTGTTTAATTTTCAAAATTTTATAAGCGTCCCACCCCCTGGGTTGCCCGCAAAGTGACTCAGCAAGCCAAGCAAAGGGATCAAAGAACAGATACAGTTTTTTAAACGAATGGAAAAGTTTAGCAGTTCTGAAAGTATTTTCCCTCAACACTTATTTCAAAACATTAATAAAAATAATTACAGCTGAGTCTAACAGACAAAATGCAGGGCTAGAGCTATAAATCTTAGAGAACAGGAGGAGCACTCTGAAATGCTGCAAAACAGATTATCACCTTTCCAAACCTCTGCAAGCTTCTCTTTTCCTGTAATAGAAAACAAAAAATCACCATGGCTGGGCTGCTGCTTGCTTGCTGTAATTAAAACAACTTTTATATTGTATTTCCTCAGTGGTGTGCACATTTATGAAGCAGGAAGGAGAAAATTGTACATGTAGCAGTGAACACATAGGAATTGCCACCAGCGCAGATGAACCACCTTGGGTCCAACCCAAGCCCAACCCCGTATCTTGCTGCTCACTGGATATTCTGTAGGTGATAATGTCCTGGGAACCCGATTCTGTTTCAGGGACTCATGTACTGGAATCAAAGATAAGGTTCTGATGTAACAAACGGAGGAAGATCCACACCTTACAGGCCTCAGAGACCCCTTACATACATGCCACAGGGCCAAACTCCTCCTTGCTTATTCCATCTCCTGCCTCCCATATTTTGCACTGATTTATGCACAGCTGCTAAATTCAAGAGAGAAGAATCAGACCTGCCCTGTCTCATACTACACAACAGTCAGAGGGCTGGGTGCTCGCCAGGAAGATGGGATATGTCGATTCCAAACTCCTTTGGCCCAGAACCCAGCTCTCCCACTTCCCAGGAAAGTGCTCTTTGTACCAGACAACACATCTGTTCTCAGAACGGGGCTGTCAGGGTGTCACACACAGGGAGTGCTGCCTACTACGGGCAGTGTGCAAACCCCTCTCTTTCCCCACCTTCCCCAGTTGCTGCCCAGCACAGTGGGGAGTCGCTCTCTCCAGGAAAAGCCACGTCCCTCCAGGAAAAGTGATAAGGAGGAACACCAGAACAGCTGACTGACTCCGCCCAGCCACGCGAGCATCTGTTCAGACATGGGATGCTCAGGTCAGACCTGCAGTAACTGGTCTGAAAATGGGCCAGGTACTGACACCCAGAGTGATTTCATTTACTGCAATGCTTATGGATCCTCTAGCTAATCAGGACTGCAGCTTCAAGGTTCCTAGTGTGGAAATCGTGGGAATTTGTAAAATAAAAGGGTCAGAAATGCCAAGATGGAAAAGGCAGGTCATAATCTAATCACGTTTTCCTTACTACTCTTAGGAAGGCAATCAAGAGGAAATAAGAACATGGAAGACAGAGTCAGTAAATCAAGTGTTTTTATTGATGTCCTTTCTTATTTGTGACCACTGGTCATTAACTTTAACTGCACAGACCAAAATTAGCAATTGACTTTCATTTTCCTAAATTACAACTTCTATAGCTTTTGCATTTTTACCAAGAAAAGACAAAATCATGAATAAGTCTCTACATGGAATCAAAGATAGGAAGTAACTTCTTACTAATCCTCATGCAAACTATTGATTATTGGAGTTGTGTGTTGTTTCAGGAAAAAGTTCACTCTTATGAGTATGCTCATCTCAAGCTAATTTATAGTCCTTTCACAACTGATGTAGTTTTCATATATTAGATAATAATTACAGGCATATTAAGCAATATTAACATTATTAAACAACAATGAGCAGCCGCCTGAATGTATACTATGGCAGTGCAAAATCTGAGTAATATAAAGAGCCTTACCTAGTAATTTTCCATTAGAGCTTTTCTCAGCTTCTAGAATTTTTTGTTTTACAGGTCTAGAGATTTTAAACAGAATAAATCTAACATTCATATTTACAGAAAGATTTATGCCTGGCCCAAGAACTCCAGGGACACTTACACTTTCTATACCAACAAATTACTCCCATTTGGAAAAGGAGCGATTGCTTTATTGTGGCATTACCACAGAAGCTGTTTTCTGAGCGCACTGAATGCATTTTGTGCAATGAGTTTTGCAAGAGGCTAAAACATATTGCTGCTGCTCTTTAGGTCTTGCTCTTTTGCAAGCATACACTAAACTGCAGACTTGGCTGCCACCAAGTATGTATTTTATATATGGACTATTACTACTAATAAAAGTAAAATAAGTTATTCAATATGAATGACTGCTCATCTCCCCCTTGATGTACATAAAATAAGCCACATATAATGTGAGAGTAAACTCAGGCGACTGTAATAACTCCGTGGCACTCCTACAGTAACAAAGAGAAGAAAAAAAGTGAAATGCTTCCAACAAAACAGTTCGCTTAAATTATCCTTTAAAAACAAATGAACAAAAAACCCTCGTCACAAATCCATTTTACTAACTTTTTGTTTCCTAAGGTTTCTCTTTAACAACACTTTCCTAAAAAATAACTATGTTTAAGGAATTTGCAGAAAATTATCACAAGGCCAAACAGAGAAAAGGTGTCCTACTTTTTTTTTTCCTCTTTTATTTTCCTCTTGTCCTGGAAGCAGAAGTCCCCTAAACCATAACTCTATATTATCAGGGCTTCTACACAGGGAAGCTTCAGCTTGCACCAACGGAGGAAAGAAATGAAAGCTTCACTTATGGCTTTCTACACATCAGACTGGGACATCGACACACTCCAGCTCTCCCACATAAATCCCAAGTAATGTAAACCATGAAAAATCTCTTCCTGGATTATGAACTGAATAAATACTTGTACTAGAGCAGATGGACTTTTTCTGTACATAAAAACAAGCAAAACAAAAATCATGTACATGTGAGGGAGGAATGGCCATACTGCTGTGCAAACCATTTTCCTAACCTACGTTGTTACTGGTCCCAGCCTTAGGAGATCAGCAAGTTTCACCTGATTTAAGGATTCCTCCTGAAAACAACTGCACTAAATCAAAGTCCTTGCAGTAAAACAGAATTATAAAAATAATTTAAAGCATTAAGTTCCAGGTTATGTACAAGCATGTAGTTCAAACATCTCTTTTTCTGACAGAAAACACCAGATAATAGATTGCTAAAAAACCACACAAATTTTGCCTCAAAGATTTAATCAACAAGATTCGCAAAAGAGCATCAAGTATTCTGAAATGATTTATGAGCTGCAAAAGTGATGCATGAGTCATTCAAAGTGTATCAGTTGTATTAAAATTTCAGTTATCAGTGTTTACTGATGGCAGGCTGAGAAAAAGAGTGAGAGAACAGACAATAGAGCAAATTAAAAATATTGGTGAGGTCATAAGAGACACTGGTTAAGCCTGTAGTTGAAAGGATTATGTACAGCAAGGAAAAAAGCTTTTCTCCTTTTTCAAAGAGATTGCACATTGTCAAGGTCCATTTCCATCAGAGAAATACATTAAAATAATTTTCAATCTGTATTCTATTTTCTGGCCTATTGAAAGTATTCAAAGACACAGGAAAAGACTAGACTTCTGCCAAGCAGATTAAAGAAAACGGCATTCCTACATATTATAACTATACAATTACACATCCAAATTCAAAGCAGAAAAATAATTCAATGCAAATACTCAAGAAATACAGAATTATGGATTCTGATAAATCTGGGGGACACATGACTATGAAAGGAGTGCCTGAACTTGATGAGGCGATCTGTGTAGGATGGTTTCTGGATCCTTGTATTCATTTGAAGGATCCATCACAGCTGCATATATCTCACTGTAAGCTCTGCAGACCAGTTCTGTTGACTGTTTTATTATCTGCTCTCTAAAAACCAAAACAAAACAACATAATTCGTAAATTGTAGGGAATATGACTGTACGACATACAAGGAATTAAAGATATACAATAAAAATGCATATTAAAAATCAGTGAGTTACACTAAAAGGCCTTTTACTTCAACTGTGAAAACAGCTCGAAGTTTAAAAAAAAAAGGCTTCTTTCTCATGTTGTATCATGCACAAACTCACATATATGACCTGATAACCAAGACAGGAGCTTCTTTATTTCTACAATCAAGCAAAAACTAATAGAAGGATTTAATTTGCATACATTAGTTTCCCACCTGCACTCCCCTGTGTCTTTTAAAAGACTGATAAACTTAGTGATCTACCTTCTACCTCCAGTGGCTTCTCACTGTCCTTTGTAAACACACACTTTTTTTTCACCTACTAGCAAATATATTCTATTTGCTTTATCTTGACAGCACCTGATTCCATAATCAGATAAAAACTAGTGAGAGTGGTCAGAGATTTAAAACAAAACCTTTTACCAACAATGCTGTGAAGTCTGTGTCCTGTTATTTTTCTGGAGATAAATGAGCAACAATGCACACAGACTGAACACTACATTTAACTGGAAAGTTTAATATTTTTGAAGACAACATAATAATTTTATTTTACATTACCCATTGAATCAGTTTACTTTAATCATCATAGTGATGGTGTTTACAGTTGCAGATGCATTTTTATCTATTAGAAACAGCAGTTACAACTATTTTACAGCCAAATCCATACAAGGGGAACTCCAGCAGAAGCTGAGGAAACCAAGGTAACCACAAATCCAGATTCAGCCCTGCTGTAATATGCAGCAGAGAAACAAAGACAACAAAACTGCATTCACTAAAATCAGGGCTGAATTCACCGACTGCTGGGAATTTACAAGTTAAAGAAATTTCAAAGAACAAATACAAAAATCTTTGTCTTTATAGGAAACATTAAGGAACAGACACCATGAGAAAGCAGATTAGAAGACCAAACCTGCATTTTATTCTGACACACAGTATCCAGATTTTTCATACACAGCATCACCTGCCAGTATTACTAGGTTATTAGAACCTAAAAAAAAGACTGCCCTTATAGTAGCAAATCCAAACCCACTATTATAAGGGAAATATATTCAGGGTGTTCAGGTAAGACAACTGTCTTTGACCTCAGCCTGGGATCACTAAGCTACTGTAACATGACAATCTTTTATGAAAGCATTACATGCTGAATCTGTGTAAAACCACTGCACCAAATGAATAAATAAAAAAAGTTTGTTAAAATATTCAGAGGAGTGAACAGCATCACATGTGTTGCTCAATCAAATAATGTCAGTGTCATTAATCAGTACATTAGGATTTCAGTTGCCATAACAACATGATACATTTATCACTAACACAAATGGCAGCACTTGCTAAAAATAGTAATTCCAGCATTCAGTTTCTGTGATCCAACACGAATGAAAAGAGCTTTTCAAGACCAACAACCATATGAATACATAGCTTAAGACTTTTTAAATGAGTGAAGGAATTTGAAAGACAAGAGCATGCACTGGTAATGTTGGAAGGAATGTTCTTACCAGTTGCAAAGGTTAAATGATGTTGCCAATGAGTATATAATACACTGGTCCCTTATCAAAAGCATGTGGTCTGATTCTGAGCACCAAAGACCTCATAGGTTACAGCCCTCAATTATCTGATTTCAAGGAAAATGTCTTCAAAATGGAAAATTCCAACTACTATAGCCAGAGGCTGAGATTACAGCACTGGTTAATTGTTTTGCTTGAATTTTGAGAAAATTTTGAGTTTTCAAGGCTTATTTACTATTGAAAATATTGACTATCAAGAGAGTGATTCTACAAGCATCTCTGTAAATGGGTATTTTAACTTCAGACGGATTGCTTGGGTTTAAAGCTATGTGTTTGAAGGCTAATGGGCTAACTGATTTATTTATTTTGTTTTAATTCTGAGCAGAACCTGACCTATAGCATTGATTATAGCAGGTTAATAAACTTCTGCATGTTAGCTGAGTTGTAGCAACTATAGCCATCACCTTCACACAAGGCTTCCCTCTTACCTCTCAACTGTCCACTGCTGCAAGATAATATGAATTTGGCTTAAAATGTGCTGAGAGGTTTAAAAAGCTTATCAATGGGATAAGGCTAAGAGTGCCTACATGACCAGTTTATCTTGGTTCACCTGACAGAAGGAATGATTTAGTTCAAGTTCACTGTGCCAGAGTCTTTGCGGCAGCATAGAGTCTACCTCTTAAAATTGCCTCTGTGTTAGCAATGAAAAGTTGAGGCTTTCAAAATACATTTACTGTTACTATGATTTTTAAATAGACCTACATTTAAAAAATATATCAAGAGCTAAAATACAGGTTTAATGCCTTGACACCGAGAAGCAGAAGCTGGGATGTTTCACTGACATTACTGGTCAAGCCACCCTGTTTGATCTGTACAGAGAGTAGAGCTCTCCCACAACAGGGTCAGCTCTGCCAGCTGAGCTGTGGGAATGGTAAATCTGGCAGAGACACCCAATGCCAGCTGAAAAGCACCACCATTCCCAGCCATGCTCTACCTCTATGGTGTGACACTGAAGTCTTTGGATTAGGAGAACCTGAGCAATGCAGGATGAGAACCTGGCAGCTGGACTAGCTGATCATTGTAGGTCCCTTCCACCTGAACTGTTCTATTCAATTCCCAACAAAAAAATTATTTTTCCCTTGACATATGTCATTTTGTAAATGCAAGATGCTGTAATACAATCCCACTGAGGAAAAGTACTAGTAATGAAACTCCAAATACTATTGCATTATGTAAAATGTGATGTACTTGTCTCAGTTTCTGGTATATTCTGTAACCTGCATTCTTCACAAAAGTGTGAAAAATAATGTCAAGGAAAGTTTTTGATCAGTGCAACATATAATTCTCTGAGTTTAAGTACTACAGAAAGTCTTCATGTGGCTCACATTTAATTGGAAAGAAATTCGTGGCACTTTCCCTAGCCTTAGGGTTCAGTTATATTCAAAAAACAAGGTAAGAGATAAATAATAAAGTTTTTACTTCCATACTTCAAAGAAGAAGTCTCTTAAAAAAATACATTAGGTGAAAAGTAAAATAATCTCAGCACAATATTCAATGAGACAGAATGCCAATATTCTACAGCAGAAGACAACAAAGGTGAAAATTCTAGAACTGACAAAGCAGTGGGGATAAAAGAAATCTTGGAGAATTATATATTTCACCTGTCTTTGGAAAGCTTACAAAATAGTTCTAAAACAACTTACATCTAAGTTGACAAAAAACTGCTGACACAGCAGAACATGTTCAAAATAGATTAATGTAATTCATTTTGATGGTGCCTCTTAAATCAAGAGTAACTACTTCAGAAAGTTACAGAATCACATACTCCTCACTGGTTGTTCAAAAAGAGGAGAGTCAGAACAAAACCGAACTACGACCTGAAGGACAATGCAAATATCATCACAGCTGATAACTTGAATTCTCATCATGAGTCACTAAAACCTAATCAAATTCATCTTTGTGATCATTATTCAGGCATAACAGAAATTCAGAGGTAAGGTACTTACTTCACAGTGGCACTCAGAAGGAAATTCAGCTGGGACATTAACAGACTATCTGGAGCAGACAGATAGCGATCAAACTGAGCCTATGAGAAGAGAATATGAGATCAACATATTAACTCCTTACTGTTATAGGAAAATAGGTAAAACCACAAATTTCTGAAAACATTTCCAATTACATTAAAAGATAGAACTTAATAATCCAAAACAAATGTCTGACTTCAGCACCTCTGCCACCAAAATTTTGTTTCTGACTCTGAGGAATATGAGTGGAGGGCAAATAATGAGAATCCAGCTTTTATAATTATCCATCTAAGCTTCCTATGCAGCTGGTGCAGGTACTTATACATCACGAAAGATCACACCGAGTCTGTTTGGTGCAGAGGGAATATAAGACAGCTTCAGAGAGATATCTACTCTGTCCAAGTCAGACATGTTGCTTGATTCTTTTTGCATGTTTCTTCTTACTTTTTGGCAAGGAGTCACTGCTTATGTTGAGAAAAACAAAGAGCAAATCACCCACTTCAGGCTTCTTGAACTGCTTCTAAGCCTACTTCTCCTTTCCCACAGAATATAGCGATAAAAAGAGTAGTTGCTTTGATTTTAAGAAAAAAAATTATGGCTGTCTTCAACAATCAATCAGAAAAATTGTGGCTGCCCCATCCTTGGCAGTGTTCAAGGCCAGGCTGGATGGGATTTTGAACAACCTGGTCTAGTGGAAAGTGTCCCTGCCCATGGCAGCAAGGCTGGAACAAGATGGTCCTTAAGGTCCATTCCAACCCAAACCATTCTGTGATTGTGTGGTCAAATGAGTGACTACCGAGAAGATGAAACCAGGTCTTCTCACAGGTGAAAACACAAGGCATATTGAACGCATATTACACTAAGGAGCATTTTTATTAGATAGTGAGAGGAAAAATTCTCATCAGGAATGTCATCAAACACTGAAGAGATTATCCAAAAAAGCTGTATAATCTCCATGCTTGGAATTATTCACTAAGACAAGGCACTAAGTAAGTTTATCCAATGATGGCAACCTTCCTATTCATTCATTCACTGAATGAATATTCTCAAGCTGGTAAATCCTAAAATCCACATCCATGCATCATTTAAAACATAGGCAAAATGAATAATGAAGTCACAGTTCCCACAAATTAATTTTTTGGGGTTTTCTGCCCTTGTTTGGAAAGCAAGGGAGATTTTGCTGCGAGGGGTATGGACTTAGCAAGCACTGCATTTGCAAGCACGTATGAACATCTTAAAAGGCTGGGACCTGGAAAACTTTCAAGCATAAATGGGAGGCAGTGAATCTGCCTGCAAGTACTCCCCCCTGGTTTAAATCCTGAGAAGCCAATAGATTAGGCTGATAGATTGGATTTATGTGGGTTTGATTTCAGCATACTTGGTTTCACTCTGGTTAAAGTGTGTTCACAGAAGCAGACATGAAGAAATGTAATGAACAAAATAAAACAGTTGGATTCTTCTCTTAACTATTCAAGGGAAATTCTTATGTACCACTATAGATAACAGAGTTACATATATATAATTTAAAGAGAAGGTCCCCAAGCTGCAGCCTTTAAATTCATTGTTAGTGTACAAGACCATGATAAATAGAAGATATTTTAAATGCAAAATTCCTAAGTTTTAATAAGAATGCCTGCTGATCTCAGTAAGCCCCTGAGTGCTCTGTGCCAGAGCTCTGTTCATCCAACCAGCCTGGGAATTGCTGGTTTAAATCCTGAACAGAAAAAAATGGGCTACACTACCATAACTGGGATGCATTCAACATACAAGTTTTCTAAAAAACCTTTTAAAATCCCCTTTTTTTCCTTGAGTATGTACATATACTGCTGTATGACCAGGCCTTTACAGTTAAACTTTTAGAATAAAGCTAAACTTGGCTAAGCAAGAAGAGTGACAGATTATATATTATTGCCTACTGAACTGTGATATTGCTATCTCTATGCAAAATAGCCTTCACACACTCTAAGAAAAAATATCAGCTGATAATTTGCTTTAAAATATATTGTAGCTTTCAACTTAAAAAAACATAACTGTGACATACACCCAGAATCTAACTTCTGAGTAAAGCTGAACTATTTGCATAAAATCAAAGCCTTAGGACTAAGATTATGATAGCAGAACCTATATTTCAAAGCATAGAGGCAAAAAAAGAAACTTTGGTGATTAAAACTAATTAGAGCTAAGTATTTGCTTTTAGCAATTTAAGATGACTCATGGGACAGCATTCTTGTAAGTAAAGTTCTGCTTCTCAAGGCTTAGAAACTAATTTTCTATTACTACCCCTTCAGAAATAATTTATGTATTTATTACTTCAAGTGGTCAAATTACTACAAATGAAGAAAGTATTCCCAGACATGTAATTCAGCTATTCTCAAAGAGCAGGACTGATTAGATTAATATCTTCTACTACAGTTGAGTATCTTCTTATCACATAAGTAACAGTATTCTTTACCATGTCACAGCATCATCACCATAATATGAAAGTAAAAAATGCTTACCATTGCAACCTTCAGGGACACGGAATCCATACTTGACAAATTTGAAAGAGGACCCTAAGAATCAGTAATCAAACAGGGGGATAAAAAATGGTCATACTAGCATACAGAAAAAGATAAATAATAAAGTCTACAATCGGTTCAGTAGTTAATTTTTATTTGGTCGTGCTACAAGATCTTAAATGTTTGGAAACTGTATCACCATTTCAGTACTAAAGTGCTGTTAACAGTTCATTTGTATTCTACCGCTCCCTTAAATTAAAAGCTGAGAATATGGAATTCTTAATATGTCCCTTCAAATCCTTTTTTTCCTTCTTCACCATTAAATAAAGCCAAAACTAGCCTTCCACAAGGCCTAGAATAAAAACTGAACTGCAGACTGGCTACATCCCCTTGGTACTCCAGACTTAAGAGGTAACAACTTTGCTCTGTCTGTTCTTGGACCATGAAGAATTCCGACCTGCTTCTCAGCAAGCCTTCTGTGCTGGTATGGCAATACAATGCACAAATGCTGCTTAACCCCCTAGCAGATTCTGCAACATCACCTCTGCAGCCAGGCAGCTGCACAGATAGAAATGAAAATTGCTACATTCCATTAACAACCTGCCCTAGTCGACTTGAAATTGGTTTTAAAACAGGAGATAGGCTCACGAATAGAAAACTAAGTTGAGTTATTAATCAGATTATTTATACATTTATTTATTCATCTTTATACATAAAAATCTGTTGAGTTTGGGCACTTTATGCAAAATTATTAGCTGAAGAAACAACATAAAGCTCTCCAACAGAGTTCTGCTTTCTCCAGAAAACACTGCTTTTCACTTCTACAAAAGATCACAAAAGGACAGAGGCACAGCTGAAGGGAAGAAGGGCTGTATTAACACCTACCACATTGCAACTGTGCTTCACAAGAAAGGGAGAGCGTGAGCTCTGAATTCCAGTTTTCAGCTCCTCTAAGAAATCTCAAGTTTTCACTTTGAGAATCTCACTGTCTCGGTACTAGAATAGCTACAGCAACAAGTAAGGATGAAAGAAGAAACTATTTCAAACTACTACTAAACTCATCTGCCAGTTTTCCACAGAAGAAAAATGCAGCAATTACCAAATGCATGCAGCTATCTATGGATTCCATGTGGGTGCTCCAGGAAGCAACGAAGAAGCTGAATGCCACGTACATACACAGCAGGTCTGATATGTTCTAGGTACCATGGAAGTGCTGCTATACACACCCAGTGTGCACCAGACAAGAAGTACAGAAGGACTGCTGCCCACCAACCCTGCTAGGCCTGCTGAACACACAGTGTAGGAGGAACTGGTAGTTGCAAGGTGCCTTTGTCTAATAGTCCTGGTCCCATGTCAAAAACCAACAGGCATTACTGAATCTTTGCTTTCAGAGGAAGCCTAATTTGCAAAACCATTAGTGCCAAAATTCCACTAGTTGGCAAGTGTGTGGTACCCCCCCAACATGTAAATTCTGTAAGCTCACCTGTTCTGGTTTGTGTTGCTGCAGAGCGTTATAAATGTAACTCAGACCAGCTCTCGTTAGCACGTAGGAAGCTTGCTCATTTATGAGTGTATCTAAATGAGCTTCAATCTGAAATGTTAAGCATAAGGTATTTATAAAGAGCGTGTGAGAATATTAAATGTAACAAGTTCTGGGGTTAAAAGGTCTAGAAACACAAATAAGGAGAAAAAAACACAAATAAGGAGAGTGATCAACAAACAAGGAAATATTACAAATACATACAGCATAATTATTTTATCCATTTACATCTTTCATATTACAAGGAACCAATACTAAAAATGCAGAGAATTCTTTCATGTCTGACTAATAAAAGAACCTATTTTTTTGTATTTGTAAATACCACCAAACATGAAGATTATAGCCTTGATCTTAAAAATTCCTATATAATTTTATTTTGCTATAATTCTTTGAAAATATGTGATAAAAATCATTCAACTCTTATTGAAAATACTGACAATAACGTGGCAGTTTTACAATAAAAAAGAGACAGTCTTTCGTAAGGAAAATAAAACTGAAACTAAATCATACTCAGAATTGATTTTAAATTCAATACTGATAAACATGTATTTGAAAAAAGTTAAATGAAAGAACAATAGACAATGAAATTACAGTTATTCATTTTGTTTTAATTATCTTCATATGGAGAAAGTTGTAAGAGTATTTTACATTCTTAATATAATCTTTACTTTGCAGGAAAACCTAATCCCAGTCACAGCAGCAGCAACCATTTTTCAGTTTGAGCAGTCTCAGAAAGACATTTGGGTATATATATATGATTACATCATTTTTACAGGTAACTACCTCACTTTTCTTTTTTCTTCCAATCCGAAAGAAAAGAAAAAAAATTATAATATACAAAAGTCTACTAAACTCAAAGACTTTTTTGTCTGATACTCAAGGAGTTCACCTTTTTGCTTCCCAAAATTGTTTAGAAGAACACACTTTACTTTTTAAATCAGGAGGGAAATCTTAATATTTCAATTTGCAGTTTTTAACTGTCTTAGTGAGTTCTTTTTCTACAAAAAATATTTCTCCTAATAAAAATGCCATTCTAACTCCACTTGAATAACCTACTTATGTATAATCTTAAGGATTTTTTTTCAGTCTCTTCCTGTATTTGTAAAATGTTTGAAGAAAGTAAATGGTATTAAATGTGTAAGCTTCAGCTCTACTTCTTTTCTGAAGAGTAAATCAATTGCAACATTTACTGTGAAAGAAACTCTGATAATAGAAAATAGAAATACCCCAGACAGTTTGGTGAGGTTGCCTGTTTGTTTCAGAGCTAAAAGGTGCTAGAAATTCTGATTAGGAGTAGAAAGTGAAAAATGGCTCACAGCCAATCCTTGCTGATCCCTTCAAGTAAGAAGTTGTGACTTTTTTCAAGCCTCCCAGTTCCAAAAGCTCTCCTGAGATATACTGCAGACATATTCATGAAGCAAAATGTAAATGGGAAGTGTCCAAGTTTTCGCAAGTCAACAGTTTCCGAATTTTCACTTCCATTTCAAAATTGTACCACATATGAATTACTACCCTGGGATGTGAGGGGACACCAAACAAATGAGAAAAGAGAGGCAGAAAGCAGGACTGAAGCTGTAACTTCAGCTACACTATATTCTAGTACAAAACAGATGATGATCTAGTACTAATTATATGATGGAATACAGTCAGCCATTTGACTGAGCTTTCAATTTACATTTGCTTCTTCTCATACAGTTTGCAGATAAATATTAGAATGACTAGGATAATGAAAATGTTCACTGATCTGGGTTTATCTGCAACTAAACCAAACAAAACCACATCTTTTAATCATTTTTTGTCTGTTTAAAATGAAAGATGCTATCTGCTCATGGTCTCTGATAAGAAGCCCTCTTATCCCACTTCCCTGATTTTGATAATGTTGGCTTTGGGTTGATTTTAAGATAAATATGTTCACATCACAGCTTACAGTGTGCAAAAATCAGTAATAAGTTCATTTTCTTTTGGGGCTGCTGAAGCTTACCTGAAACTGCAACATTTCTAGACGTTTGTCAGTGAATTCAAAGAGAGCCAGAGTAGTCTTCATCATGTAAAGTGAATTTACCATGAAGGTTGCCATATCAGCTGTGCCCAAATTACTAGCAGACATAGTACACATCTGTAACAACGGATCTAGCACACAAGACAGAACCTAAAATAGCAAACACACAGAAAAGAGGGAGGGGAGGGAGGAAATCATGTCACACGAGGCTTCTAACCTCATTCTGTCTCTATCACGTATTTATTCCCCAAAGCAGAATAAAGAGGAATGAGAGTTTCCAACTGTGAAAGCAGTTTTCTACTGGATTTGTCAGCAGGTGATCATCTACCACAGTGATGGGGAAAGTATAAAAACCTGAGAAGAACAGATTCCAGCCTAGCAGGAGGAAGAATAACCCAGATTAGATAATTGGTAATTGTGCAATCTTGAGGGTGTATTTACTTAATGGAGTAGTAATTGGATAACAGAATTTAGATACTGTGTTAAGAGTAGCACTTCATACTCAACTGTAATTATCCATTTTGTTAGTCACCCTCTTGTTCACATTACAAACTCTGGTTTGATAGAGAGCTCCAAAATGGGACCAGACAAAAAGATTAATGTTCCATCTATCTTTTGTGCACTGAAACTAACTTACACACTCTTTTTTTGTCCCTCTCCCTACTCTTCACACACATAAAACAGTCAAACATCCTCGTACCTGCACAAAGTCAGCCTGACGGGCATCCAGTGGAATAACAGATGAGTCATGAGATGCCAGAACCTCCCGTAGCAAGTTAAGTGTCTGATTTAGAGCAGAGCTTGGGCCAAGATCAGGAGGTGGGAGCTCAACCTGAAGAACAAGATTATTTGTTTGTGGGATTTTTTATTAATTTCATTTACAGCAAACACCATCCAGCCTGTTAGCACAAATGCAATCAGCTAATAACAAAATCACACGTAGGCACACAGAGAAGAACTTCAATGTGACACTGGACAAATCTAGCACATTTCAGACAGTAACTGCCTCCAACTTTCAGCATAACCATCCATTCAGTGCCAAACAAGCAACACTGAATTTCTCCTTTCATTCAGACTATGCCTATTTTACCATCTGGAGAAACCCAAACACTACTGGTTTTGGTAGTGAAAAAAAATACATTTACCAGATTAGGTGCCAAAGAATAGCCACCTTGTTGGTACCACTGAGTTCACTTTGAGCAGGACCTCCTGTAAACACTTCAGAATCTAGTGCATGCAGAGCTCTGGGAGATAAGAGCCATACTGCAGCAGTTCTTGACAAGGCTGCACAGCCCCTGTGACGCTGAGTAAGAGAGCTGCAGTCACAAATGCAACAGTCTTAATCCCCAGCAAGCTTGTACCTTAAATTGCCAGTACACAAATGAACTTCACACAAGCTAACTCAAGTGCACCTACATGAACTGCAATGAGATTGCACAAACTGAAATGCAGGCTTATGCCAAAAGTAAGCAGCAGGTAATGAAGATGTTTAAAAAACAAAGAAGGAACGTTTGTGTCTATCAGAGAAAAAAAACGTAGTTTCCAAATCAGATTATGAAAATAGGATCCCCTGAAATGGACTGAAACTCTACGCTATTTTTAATCCAGGCTCACATACTTTATTTAGCCCTTTCTTTGTAACAGGCAAATTAAACACTTCATAAAACATTTATGGAAAATCTAGCACCTCTTTTTCCCAACACGCATTTCTTAGGTTCCACTCCAAACATAGCTGCATCTTTTTGTCTCCAATGCTGTCTCAAACTGGCTTCCTGCAGCCTCCAAACCCCTACTACAACCTCATCTCCTTCTGCCAACAATCCACTTCCCACCTTCCTCTCTTCTGCCCATCCAAGGGCAAACAGAGATGTGGCTGGATCATGTGGGAGTAAGGAGACCCTCAGCAATACACAGTAAGCTAAGACTTAAAGGCATAATCTCTCCAGAAGGAGGTAGGAAGAAGTAAGTTTGGATGGGAGTGGCCCATGTATCTCAGTCAAGGTTTCTGGCCACAGCAGAGCAATGCAGCGTGCACTTCTGCTCTTAAGACTCCAGCTCAAAAAAAAAGGCAGCAACTTTGGATGGCTACAAGTCATGGGCAACGTTCCATACCTTCCCAAATGAGAAATACTGAGGAATAGCATAGTAATATGGATGTCTGAATCTTCAAGTTAAAAAAAAAAAAAAATCCAAGGGGCAGAGACTGATGGCCAAAGAAACGAAGAATGAGAGCACAACAAACATCTTCAGAGCAAAGCCTTCTGGAAATGAATCTATAACTGATGAACATGCCAGCAGAGAAAAAAAAAACAACTCTCTCTCTTTGAAACCAGACCAAACTTTCACAATTTGTGTTTTAAAATATTTGAGATACCTTACATGTCCCCGCACTGTTACCAAGACAGATTTAGTGAAAACTTTTTTCATCCTTCTGAATACAAAGTGTTCCTCTAGTCTCACTTTCCAAGAGAGTATACTGAAGTTAAGGAACTAATGGAAAACTAAATCTAATAGGTTCAAAGAACAGTTGTTCAGCCCAAGCTTGAAAGCATGAAACAAATATTCTAGCAATGAAGTAACAGTAATTCAAAAAGAGGCACTGAGTGCTGGTCAGTAGTAAAGTTTACTGAAATTTACAGCACTGAATGACTTTCTTTTTGTTTCTTCTTGTTACAGTTAGGGGTATTGATTGTGTCCTGAACACACCGTTCTCAGACTTGAACTGGACCGTGTTCAGGGATATTTTGGCTTTACTTTGAGCCTAGAGTTTGATGGAGTTTTCACTTCCAACACACACAGATCATGGCGATGATAATTTCAGGCTGCTTTGCACAGAATTCTTGTCTCCTGAAGTAGCTAGTGCTCAGAAGCTCTTAAATTAGCTTAATCTTTCACTTGTCTGTTCCTTTACAGTCCACGGTCTTCTAGGTAAGAGCAAGGAACAACATAGTGGAAGAAGAAAATATGGCAAGGAAAAAAGATTTAGATCACTAGATTTTATTTGGGTTACCCTGAAATTCCTGACTACTGCAATAGAGACAAAATTATCAGTAAGTGGAATGAGAATCAAAATAGTGCTATATTAATTTTGAAAATTCTAACTTTTGACACATGAATACAAAGTGAAGGCTTTTTTTTCAAAATTAAAAAAGAAAGTTTAAAAACAGACACTTTAAATTTACAGAGGAACCTACAGACTCCAATTCATGAGCACTAATCACTATTCTAATAAAAAATAATTGATGCCCTGAATGTTATACATGCACTAAGAGATCATTATAACTGATCCTATTTCCAGAAAAATAGGTTTCAAATACATGCTGAGTTCTACTTTTGAAGTACCTCTTTCAGATGCAAGCTAGACAGCAGCTAACTGAAACATGATTAGGGAAGTTCTGCAGCAGTGAGTTCAACTGCATTAAAACATACCCTAACACAGTATTAAATATCAAACTGGTTTTAACTACCAGTTCAGTCATACGGAAATGATGCCAAACAGCTCTTCAGCCTTTCAAAAAACCCACGAAATTACCAATTTTTAAAATCCAACGAAATGGATTCTGAAACGGATGCTGGAAGTTGTACATAAGCTTTAGTACAAGAATTTGTATCTTTTTTCCTGCATATTAATCAGTGGCGAATAGATACTAAGCCAGTAATCTTCCTCCAGACAGAGCAGGTTTCTTTGTCTGTAAGAGCAGGTAGCTCAAAGGATGTCTTACAGTATTTTACAAACAGCAAAAGAAAATACAGGAAAAAGAAAAGGCAGTATCAACAATCAAGAAATGTGCATTTATGTTGTTTCCCTTTCTCACTTAAAAAGAGGTTACATTTAAAAAAAGGGCAAATTTTCTTCTGAAAATACTGTAGTCGATCAGAACTTTATATACTATGCTACTTGAACATTAGAAAGTTAACAGTCATAATGTTCATGAAGGGAATGGAATACCTCCTACACAAGGAGAGGCTGTGTTCTGCCTGGAGAAGAGAAAGCTCAGGAGGGATGTTATAAGTGTGTATAAATATGTGAAGAGATGGATGAAGACAGAGACAGACTCTTCTCAGTGGTGTCCAGGAACAGGTCAAGAGGCAATGGGCACAGATTAAGACACAAGAAAACAATTTTTTACTGTGAGGTTAGTCAAGCACTGGAGACAGATGTCTCCAGTCTCTGTCCTTGGTGACATTAAAATCCCAGCTGGAGCAAGTCCTGGGCCACCTGCTCTGGCTGACACTCTGTGTCATGAGCAAGATGGTTGGACTAGATGGTTTCTAGAGTTTCCTGCTCAACTCATCCATTCTTTAATTCTGGGATACTACTAGTACTAAATAAAACAAGATGGTAATTTAAAACAGAACTCCACAGAGAAAGCCCTATTTACAAGTAACAAATGGAAGGTTAGTGGCTTTTGTAAGAGCCTAATCAGCTTTAAATACAGCCTCTTAAAAACCCCCACTGGCAGGGGCTGGATCCAAAGTACTATGGAGTGGAACCGTGTAAAAATGTTATCAATTTTTCATGCTGTCAGTTAACACTGAGCAGCATCAACTGCAGAAGTCCATTCTCCTCAGCTGAGACAAAATTCACCAGCATTCCAAGACAACTGAGTGCATGTCTACCAGAGAAGCTGTTTTAAGATTTTCTGGTCCTATTAGGATCCTGCAGAGGTCAACAAAGTAGAATCCCTAAAGGCATGCTTGTCTTTTCACCTATCAAGTTGGTCTTGGAAGAAAAGATAACTAGTTTTGCTTTGTTCACATGGATCCATTTAAAAGCACAACAGCATTCAGATCACGACAATAATAATCAGTCTTATTCAATCTGCCCCACATCTGATTTTCCAGAAACCTAATAGGTTTCATTCTGGCAGGAATCAAATTATGAAGGACAACTTTACAATTATTCCCATGCAACGTTTTAATATCTCTCTCACTGACAAACTTAAAAAGATAATGCAATCAGAGCATTTAATTTGCATACATCTACTCTAAAAAGAACAGCATTAAGGAATAATAATCCCAAAACTTAATTTGGGATACTCTACTAATAGTCTTCTAACAGCTCAGACAGCAGATGACTGGAGTTTGGCACAATCTTTCTCTAGCGCCCTTATGATAACTCTCACACCATTTTATTAAATGCTCACAATTATTCTTTCCTTTAATAATTGTTCTGTAACACTTCAGAACAATTCACTTCTGTTCACTTCCTAGTGAAGCCAGAGGAAGGACATGCGGGCTTGAAAATTCCCACTCTCCTAATTCAACAGCTGGTCCAATAAAACATGCTGACATTGGTTAGTCTCACACACTTGTTAAAATGCCTCACCAACAGACTCATGATACCAGACAACTCCCATATTGAGAGGACTAAAAGAGCAGTCCATCCACTCCAGTCCATTGGGTACTTTGAACTTTACTCCCAGCTTCATTGGAACAGTTTCTGTTGTTCTGACAATTATTTTCATTCACTATTTTCTCCTGGATTTACAGTCATCTGTAAAATGGTCATCTGTAATGGGCTGTTCTCAGATCCAGACAATGAGTAAGACAAGCAGAATCCTGAATTCCTAAACATTTGATTTATAAGCTCACAGGGAAAAGAAACATGTAAAAAGATATGTAAGGATTGTAACGATAATTCTGATCCACTTTACTAGGATGGTTGGTATACCACCCACGGCTGGGTCCAAAAAAGCTAAAAAGCAACAAATACAAACACTTTTTTTTCAGCATAAGGACACCAATATTTGCCAGTAAACATTCTGGTTCAACCAAAAACCAGAACAAATCAATTGCTACTAGAGCTAGAAAGTACTGGCAAGACTGCCCAACACTGCCTCTGAAGGGTAAGAGCCAACAAGGCAAAGGAGAGACAGCATCTGCAATAAGAACTGATGCACCAAACCTTCAGTGACACAGGAGGTGGCTGGTGATGCACAGCTTCTGTAGGATGTCAATGTTGAGCTCTACAGCAGCCCGAGAACCTCAAAGTTGTGAATGGCATTTTAAACCCTAAAAACAAAGTGGCTTTGCAACAACTGTGTTACCAAGCTTCATGACAGGTTTCAAGAAGTGTTGGAACCAAAGAGACTCCCTGGTGTACTGCCTTTCTTTGCTAACAATGGACTTGCTTTCCAGCAGTCTGCTGAATATTTCTGTCACATGGATTTCAGCTCTCAGAGCTACCTGAGAAGTCTTGAGTGAGAAAACCAAAAAAAAAAGCTTCCTCAGAACAAACAATTTGAAGTTGAGAGCTGCTGACTATTTTATTTTCAGATTACAATCAGGATGCTTGAGATTTTCTTATGTAATGAAAAAAAAGTTCATAGCAAAGTGCTTCTGGGCAAACCAGTAAGTATTCTGAAGTAACCAGGGATTTCCCTCTATCATTTACACCGATGGCTTGACAACCAAGAGGGACAATCCTGATCTAAGACTGCCTAAAAGCTTCCATACACCTCCACACTTGTGACACTCCTTATGTAATATGGGACTCTTCTCAAAAATAGATATGAAGAGGAAACTATTTTCTTGTCCTAGAAAGAACAGCCTGAAGTCTCAGTTTCCCATTGTGCTTTAGAAATTAAATCTCAGGCAGATTGAAGGCAATGCTCAACTGAGGATAATCAATAATCTAGGGAATTAAATTGTCTATGGTGATGAGGACATCAAATTACCATCCCGTCATTTGTCTACATCCTAAGGATGGGATCTTGAGGAGTTAGCATATTTAATGAAACCTGCTTTGTCTAAAAAATGTTCCCAACTAGGTACACTTAAGAGAAAGATTTGCTTAAATCATATTGTGGTCTATCAACTACTAGATAGAATGCAGATATTAGAAAAGCAAATTATCAGCAACAACAGATGATACAGAGGAAATACTATCACTAAAATTGTCTACCTGACAGGCCATTCACCACTTTCCAATAATCTTACCAGAAGAGGCACTTACATTTATAGAAGTATTTTTACTTAACAACATCACATTTGCATTTTAATCTATTTCCAAAGTTATTCAAATTGCCTTAAGAATCATATTTTAATCAAAGTATTGGACAGCTGATATTCTTTGAAACAGGCTTAGCAATGCCTTAAAATGCATAATCTAAACTGAAATAAGAAACCACAATTTCCAGATTGTTCAAGTGAAAAGTAATTTACTAATTTTCCCCATGAATATTCTCTATCTGCACAACAGGAACAGCAATGAAGCCTCTGCAACTGCCTATGTAAGCACAAAGGGTCTATCTTCCAGGGGTTCAATCTCCTCTGGAAAAAAAAAAAATCTGGAAGCAGTTGCAGTGCATACATAGCTGGCAAAAAGCTGGTAAAAAGGCTTGGATGTGAAGAAAATCCTGCTAATACATATACACAATTTTGGTCTGAACACACATTAAAAAAAAGCATGGCAAAAAGCAACCTTCAGTTTCCCCAATATGTAAAGGCATTGTGACATTCACTACTAAATTTACAAAGACAAATGAAAAGGAATAAAACCTGCTTATCTGTACACTAACACACAAAAAAACTAAGTAACTAGAGAATTAAATTTATGATAAAAAAAAGGTCTTTATCACATGGAAACTAATGTTTCTGAGTGTAATCCGCCTATAAATTTTGTATTTTTTATGAAGCAAAACTAATTTCAGTCATGAAGAGATAAGACATCATTCTATCAATTCAGTTATCCACTCACAAAGGGTAATAATACAAGGTGCTACAGAGGACTACCTAAAACTGAGTTACAAGAACTACATATTAGAGCAGTAAGATTTCTTCTCAGACATAGAGTTATCTCATTGTTAACTCCTGAAGCAGATTAATAAATAATTGTGGAAGCCTTTGTTACCCATATATCTAACAGTCCTCTAAATCTCTTTAAGCTTTTGACCTCAATTATATTCTGAGGAAAGATCTTCATAGGGAACATAGGCAATGTAATATTGTCAGCGTTTCAGACTTAATGTATAAATGTGTTTATGAGAAAGAGCAATATTATGATCTTTTCCCATTACATGGTAGGCTCGGTATGCCATTCATTACTTGTAATAAAACACCACTGAAGGTGGCAGTGCAATCACTGCCTTCATTTAAGGCCAGTAAAAGCAAATTTGACTACTTTATAAAACAATGACAGCATCAAGAACCAGTTACATCCAGACTGGGGGCTGAGGGAAGGGGAACTAAGAGGGCAAAGAGGACTACACAACCTTCCCATAGTGACAACAGAAAGAACACACATTATGAACTAGGAGATCACAATTCATTTATCATTCTTCTTCTGAATTCTACACATTTCCAAACTGAAAACAGTGTATCACCCAAAACAAAACCACAAAGACTGTGAGTTACGTGAGTAGGAAAATCATGCTGGATCCTGTTTGAGTACAGATGTAATACCCAACAGGATAAATAAATAGAAAAGACATGAATACAGAGATGTTTTCAAGCCAAGAAAATTTCTTTCCTTAAGCACTTTGTAAGCAAAGAGCAGTCATACATTTTTGCTAAGGTCCATCACTGATTCCTTTTCATATAAGGAAAACGTACACAGATATTTTATTTTAGCTTACATACTAGGATATAAAACATTTTTTGGTAAATTCATGCTGTCCTTGTCCATTACATTACAGTTTTAGGAACTCAACTTTATCTGATCCTTGAAGAAGCATTAATAGCAAAGGAACTATTATTGATATGACACTGCATTCAAATGGAAATACCCCACAGCAACAACGCATTAAGTGGACTTCAGTAGCATGGACTGTGGGTGGTAGCAGCTAAGGAGTAACCCAGTGAACGAATGAAACCACTGAAAGGAGTCCCTGGGATATCTGGGAGAGAAGAGGAGGAACAACTGCTTCTTTGAGAAAGTCATTCCCCAGCCCCTGCAGAAAGACAGGAAATTAGGACCAGACAGGCTGTGCTGAACGAGAAAATTCATTTGGGACCACAGAACAATACTGACAAAACTCAAAAAACCTGAGTGGTCAGCAAATTACAAGTCTTTGCACAAAGACCAGCTTCTGGAACACAAAGTATTTTTTCAGTATTTTTTTGTAGGTTATATAATTTAGAAATGTATTTACAAATGTTACAGCAATGTTCACATGGTGAAACTATTTTTATAATAGACAGAAAAAAGCCCAAATTTTGTTTTTACTTAGCTTACCATTTAGTGATATACCTTGCAACTTCATAAAAGGAATGATGCACAATTAACTACTGATCGGATGATGCATTAATACAAATTATATAGCTCAATTGCCTGACTTTGCTCTATTGCACCTAAGAAAATTTCCTAATTTTGTTGCTTCTCATAGATTTTAAAAATATGTAAACTGCTCTGCAAAAAAAACCAGCAGGATTTTGGTCACGTATCCACAAACCTCCCACTATTAATAGAATTAAAATGTAAACAGCAAGTTTGTAATGTAGTTCCGTAACTAAAATATTGAAAATACTAGACTTCAACTTTACGAAAAGCTGACATATAAAACAGCTATTTATCTAGTAATCTTACCAGACAAAAGGGAAATGCAAGCATGTTTTGAAACATGAAAGCTGTACACTTTTGAAACAAACCTTGTCCATTAGTTTACTTGCATGAAGACTCAGGCTATTAAAGAATATTTTCTTGCTCAACAAATGCATTTCTTCAATTGTTGTCAACAGTGTGGCTGCGCTGTTTCCTACAATCCCACTGAAAACAAAATTAAGATTATTTAATGAATCTAAAGGTGGAACAACATGATAGTCAGATACTCAAATATAATTTCAAATAGGATTATTTTCAAAGTTGAAAATTTAGAATAAATAATTGCAGTGAACAGTACTCCACAATGGCTGAGAGATAAGCTGACTGTATGAACAAGCATCATCAAGTATGTCATTAAGCAGATATTAAATAAAGGCTATCAAACTTGCACAAACTTTTTTGTAGAGTACTAAAATTTACTGGATTTTTGCTTTATTATGCTATAAATCTACTTCTGTTATAGAAAACAAATTACGTAACAAAAAGGGTTAAAAATATTCTATCATACTGCCTGCTAGGGATAGCATTACCTCTCTCCTTTCTTCACTGGGATGCTAGGCGTCTCCACAAATGTAAGAATTCATGCCTTGCTATTCCAAGTGTTAGACTATCACACTTAGCACAGACACCACAACCCTCAAACGGCACTACAGGACTATGCTCCTCTCACAGAGATACCCTCCCTCTGTCTAGAGGAATTGCACTTTCAAGCTACAAACCAGCAGTGAAAACTCATTGTGTCATAACAGGACTAAACCTGTAGCTTGATTTTCAGATTGTAATCTTGTATTTAATAGATCATTTCTCAAACTGCTTTTCCCCTTCATTAGTGAGGTGCACCTTCTCTTTACAGAGGGCGTTATTCAGCTGGTAGAAAGTACTTTAGTGGTCTTTAAACATTGTGCTGTTAACAAGACAGAAAACAACAGATAAGACAGCCTAAGACCTTCCATTTTAACATCACATTTTCTATTGTACCAAGCTTTATAACCACAGGGAAACACTAACTTTGGAGACAGAAAAATGACACCAAAATCTTTCAGGATTTTTGGACAATAAAATTAGGAATACCTCTTATATGTGTTCTACTACAGACCTGCCATCACAATTGGGGATTTTAAATAAACTGGGAGGTGACCAAGAACCACTTATCCCAGTCTGCCTGACATCTAAAATATTTTCAGACAGAGAAGCTCAAGTAATATTAATGTTTCAAATTCTCAGCAGTTCAGTCCAGGGCTGTGGAGGAAGATTTTTCTGCTGCTGCTGTTTCTAACCAACATGAACTACAGCATATGCCACAATATATAAATTATACATAAATTAGCAGCTCTGGCTTTTCTCCAGTTTCTGTATTCCTGGTGGCATCTGGAAGCTTGGAAGGTGATCAGTGCATCATCAACAGCGAGATATGGAAGTGCATAATTAGGAAAATAAAAGTTATCAAAAAGTTATCACAACACAATTGTTTAAACAAAAAAAAAAAAAAAGAGAAAAAGAAGAAAAACAGAATGAATTTCATTTAATAACTTTTTCTCAAAGGGGACTTGACTTTGTAATCTTAAATGTTTTGTAGAGCTTTTTGTATACTATTTGAATCTACACAGAACAATAAAGAAACAGTTATTGTGGCAAATTGATGCTATACTCCAAAGCAGTTTTGCTATGAACTGAGGAATGGCAATGGGTAAATGGTTTCTGCTTGATATCACATGTGTTTCTTGATGTTATAGTGCAGAGCAACAACTACACAACAAAAGTAATCTTCTTTGCAGATTAATTGTTCCATATACAACTAGGGAAAAAAGGCATTTTTAACATACTTTGTAATTTTGCATACCTGATTGTATGGTGGTAGAACTTGAGCAGATTAGAAATCTTGTACAGTAAAACTGCTCCTGGCTCGGCAACAATCACCTGCTCAATTCTAACCTGCATCATGAACAAATACAAACATCCCTCAGGTCATAAATTTCGAAAGCCAGCCTCCTATGACTTTATATGCAATATATCTCTGATTTTTGAAAAATAAATTCAACCAGAAATAAATTCTAAAAAGAGAACGTCCAGTTAACTATAACGTTTGGATTGAACCAAAGTGCTTCTGGGCTGCCAAGCATCTGGGCAGAAAACATAAAGGCATATGCATTCTTAAAAAAAGAAAAACTACAAACCCAAAAAGCCTTCCAAAAATCCTACAGTCCCCACAGACTTCTGCTGTTATTGGAAATTTAAATATAATGAGATCATTTGACAGATTAATACCAGTACATACTGGAATCCTCCCCAGCACTGAACAGCGAGAATGGCTGCAATGCTGCAGAATCACACAACTACAGCAGTAGATTTCTAGCATCATGCAGCAATTCGGAACATCAAATTATTAGGTATTTTGCCCAACAAACAAATTTCACCTGGATGAATACATTCTTCACTTAAAGGAGAGCAAATATATCTCCTACCAGTATTTAGTTAGATATATTTATAACTAATAACCAGCTATGTTGACTGTTTATCTCAACCATCTTTATAGTTGGACAGCTGATGTTTTGTCTCCATGGTACACACAGTCTCCATCCACTCAAAAAAGCCACCCCAGGGTCAATCTTTATGCACTTATGAAGCAGAATAGCCAGTGACTTATCATTGCACTGTTCTCCCACGTGCCTGTGTGTGAGAGGGCTACACACAAATCAGCAGCCACCACCCACTCTCCCAAGTTATTTGCTGTTCAATGGAACATGATGTGCTGCAGTGCCTTCATCTCACAGCCAGCTGCAGGGAGAACCAACTAAAATTAAGCTTCCTCAATCCTTTCAGTTTGCATCTAATTCACAGACCAAAACCAAATAACACTTTTTAGCTCTTATTCACAATACTTAATGCATGAAGTTTATTTCAACACACAGGTGAACTTTGCTCTTCAATGTGTTTGTATATACAAAGGTCTACATACAAATATCTGTCTGCAGTGTTACCTAAAAGGTCATGTGGGCATGAATACTGAGTATATTCTAGTTGTACAGCAAAAGAGAAAAGGGCAGGCAGGGGAAAAAAAAGGAAAACAAAATATTGACCAAAAAAATGGGAATAACTGAAAGAAAATAATTAAGAAATGAAAAAAGAACAGGCAGAAGGAGAGGGGAAAAAAAAGATTTTAGGGTCATGAAAGAAAAATAAGAATTAAAAAAACAAAGCAGGAAAAGAAGAACTGCTGCTTCCCATACAGAAGTCTTCCCTGCACTGGAGAACCAAAATTTGCAAGTGACCCAACCTAACCTGTTCAGGGAAGCTCTGGACTTCCAGCTCCTACCATTTTTCAGTCCTGTAGTCCTGTTGTTAGCTGATCATAAAAGACTACTTGCAGTCCACATAGGCCATCAAAATGTTATGGAAAATACGAATAGTTTAATTTAAATGTTTTTTAGGATTCTCCTACCTCCATCTGAAATGAGAGGCCTGTGGTAAGATCTACTACTAGGGAGTATTCAAAAGTCACTTGAATGCCTAAAACACAAACCAACTATCTGTAAGAAATGTGGGTGATTTAGACTGCATGTAAGCATAACCCTTCTACTATGTATTCCTCCAAACTGAGTCTATTACTGTTGTTCCTCTGAACATGGTGGCTTGCAACTATCTAATTACCTATTCTGCATTGTACGAAGGCTCTTCTGCTTGGGGGTTTCTCAGCGGGATTTTTTCTACCTTTTTTTTTTTTCTTTCCCCAGGGGAAACAATAAATGTTCCATACTTCTTACTGGAAAGTCTAGACTGGCAGTGAATTAACATAAGTTGCATTCTATTAAAATATGCAATACAACAGGAAGTCTTTAATTGTTCTTTTAAGATTTTCTTTTTTTCATTTTTACTAGCACAGTAACTAGCTAACAACGTTTCAGGGCATATTTCTAAAGAGACTAGCAGCATGTAAGGGTAAAGAGTTTGGCAATCAAAATGAATGGTACTCTGTACTTAACTATAAAAATCTCAAGTACTCAGATCTCGAAGACCAAAACTCCCTCTGACTTACAAAGCAGTTTGATTTTATTTCTAATTACTTTGTTGGACTGCACAGAAATACTGAACTCAAACATCAGCATTCAGTATTAACAGAACTGATTCAAGAACACAGAAAGTTTGGAAAATATCTTCCAAAAAAACAAAGCTGTGGTGAGTGTGCGTCTGTTAGGATAGGTGTTTTCCAACAGATCAAAAACTAAAAGGATGTGAAGGTTGATCATAATTCTGTGGCAACAGGCACAAAACTGAAATACAAGAGATTCTGTCTGAACATCAGGGAACCCTTTTTTTTTTTTTACTGTGCAGGTGGCCGAGCACTGGCATACGCTGCCCAGAGAAGCTGTGGAGCCTCCATCCTTGGAAGTATTTAGAAGTCCTCTGGACACAGTCCTGGGCAAGCAACTCTAGGTGCCCCAGCCTGAGCTGGGAGTTTGGACCAAGTGATGTCCAGACGTCCTTGCCAACCTCAACCGTTCTGTAATTCTGTGACATTCTAAATGGCACCTTTTTGAATGTTACCTCTCTCCAGACCTTATCCTTTTCTTATCCCTAACTTATGCATAGTATCCAGAAACTAGCTGTTCACATTTGAGACTGAGTATTTGTCAACTGGATATGGTTGTTATAGCTACAGCATACTAAGAAAAATTTATTATAATAATATTTAGCACAGTAGATTTTACTTTAAAAACACTTGGATTTATGCACTGCACAGTTGGGCAATAATTGGTATCAGCTTCATCACCTTGATTACTTCAGTGCTTATGTGAAGCACATTCAATAGACAACTCAGTCTATCATTTGATGAATCGTCATTAATGATTTCTACCAAATATGTCCCCTGAACTTACTAAGGCTGTAGCTTGAAAACAAGACAAGTATGGAAAGATGTGACAGAAATGCAAAAAATTGGGGTAGCACAAAGATGGTAATTAGGAAACAATTTTTCATGGTGTCTTTCAAATACAAGTGCTGGCGTTATTAAACAAAACAAACCAAAAAAACCCAAAACATAAAAACAAAAAAACCCCCCCCACAAACCACAAAAGGAACTGGCTTTTCACACAACAGAGTTGAAATGTTCACTTCCCTCCTCAAGGATATGTTGTGAATACCAACATTTTATATCAATTTGACATATTCATGCAAGAAAACATCTACTGAGCTCTATTATATACAAAGAAGTTATGGCTCAGTAAGTCCTTAGTACATTCACAAACAGGCAAGGAAACTATCCTACAGAAGTATGACACAACTGCATAACCTGTATGCTCTTCCCTAAGCATAATGATCACTATGAAAAACAGGTTAGTAAATTACATTGATTTTTCATTTGAGTCACTACACCTATTCCCACATACTTATCACAAAGCTGTACTTTTGTACATCAGCACTCCTCAACCTAGGAAAAGCAAAACAAAATCAAGACTCAAATTTAGCATCCTAGTATCTCCCACTATATGACTATTATAAACCACGTATCTATGAACAAAGGAATCTTTAATTTGAGAAAAAACCCTTTAGAAGTTGACAATCTAAGTCGTAACCAAGGGCAATGAAAATACGTTGAAAAGATGGGAGCAAAAGTTCTAAAAAAACATGACAGAACAGTTTTTGTATTTAGAGTGCTAAGGAAAACAAAATACTTCACCTTCAGAGGCCTGCAGACACCTTCTGTGATGTGCCCAACTACTTCTTGAATATTTTCTTCCACACCTATAGTTAATGCAAACACATTCTAAGATTATGCAAATGTAATTCTCTTTTCTTCAAGATTATAAAACAAATAAACAAATGTAGGAGTTACTCCTCCATAAAAAGCATTATGAACTGTATGTTCTTTTCTCCACACAACTAGTTCACACCTCCACTGTACTTCCAATCTAGCCATTAAGAAATTTCTGCATGGCAAAACAGTCCCGGAGTCATTACCTTTTGCTGTGCAATTGCTTCCTATTGCAACACAGTGCGTGGGGATTTGAGGTAGAATCAGCAAGGGGAAGAATAAATGATCTAGCAAGAAGCTGTCACAGTAAGGCTCAATATTAGCACTTCATGAAATTAAACTAGAAAAACACCCAAAAAACAACCAGGTCAGTGAGACGCTCAAGGAGCAGCAGTACACACCATTTTGAAAGGCCTGACTGGCAAATACACGTGTCTGTCAGTGCTGGGTACTGACGAGCTCATGGCATTGTTACAAATGAAGTGACATGTGTACCTCCACACTACTGCGTGCTGCAGCACTGGCAAACACTTCCTCCCCAGCAGCAATTGAAACTCATCTTTCACAGAACGATGTACAAAAGAGAATGTTGCCCTATCTTATCACGAAACACAAATGAATTGTTGCATGGCAACCAGTGCTGTCATAAATCAATCACACTGAAAGCAACAGATCTTCAAGCTCTCACTTCAGTAACAACTCAGAACAGATTTATGGAGAAAGCAATACTTTAATTCTAATTTAAAACTTGTCAACAGGAGTTCATCTTCAGATGGGACCCATGCAATTAAAGTAAACAAACTGACTGTGACATGTGACAGAAATCAGGTGACCTGAAGCTATATTTTGCTTAGTTCAGACTAAGAGAGATTACCTCAGAGAGTGAAAATAATGAAAGATCAGAGGTCTGTGCCAATGCCTCTTTACACCAAGTTACATGAAAAGCCACATAAGCAGCAACAACTGAATTCAGTGTGGTGGCTGTAAGAATTTCAACATACTGAATTGCTGAGGTAATAAAAATATGCATATATACTTGAGTACTGGTATCAAGGCAGAAAGCAAGATTACAAACCACAGCATGCATGCGCTTTTACGTAATGGCTAGCTCCCAGACAGACCTTAGCAATTTACACATTTTTTAGTAGGAACAGTCACACTTGTACTGTTCATCAATATAACAAGCACCTAGCACATATTTGAAATAGTGTATCTAGACCAGATTGACTTAAAAACAAGTTGTTTGGTATGAAAATTTTAGCTCAAAAATATACAAGTTTGAATACCAAAGGACATGGAATAAAAATTTTGATATACCACATGCTTGTGCCTTCGCATGTATTTTCATGTCCAATTAGAATATCTGGATTCCAAAAGCAGTGAAATCTTCCAGCAGAATGGGTTCTGTAAGTGTGCAATTTTGACATAAAAGAATTACAGAATAAACAATTCTTAGAGGTCCAAAATAACTTTTAGAATACAGCTCATAATTGAAGATATGCTTCCAACTCCTCTGTACACCATATATAATTTTTCTCTGTGTATCTTTCTATAAAAGGAGAGATCTTTTTTGGACTTCGTTTAGCTTCTGTTCTCCATCTGGGTTCCTGTAACTCCATGAAAAATGGGTTTCTACTGCATCTCCTAAAATGCCTGCAATTCTCCATTCCTTTCAAGTAGAAGATCTCTGTATGACTGGAAGGCTCCTGCTAGCAGAATACCTAAACTCCGAAGAGGAAAATCAGATGCTTTAGCTTGTCCAGCAAAAGAGTCGAACTTTTCTGAATGTGTTCTCAGTGCTTAAAATTTTAATAGTATTTTTGATCAGATTAATTTTAAACAGTTAATTTTTACAAGCTTAATATTTTAAAACTTTTTAAAAGCCATTCTTGCATACTCTGCTTATGGGCTACATTGTTTGATCACTTTAAAGTAAAAACTGGGATGGAAATGTTTCCCAAAAAAAAAAGTGTCATTCATACAATTTTTCATCCAGCGGGACCAAATCCACCTGTATCGCACCAACAGGTATAAATGTGGCTTTTTTTTTGTTGTTGTTTTCTGAGAAGGGACATTTTTGTATAGCTGTGATTTACCACACTCTTCACAGTCCTGTATTTACACAGGGCTTATAGGAGAACTTAAACAGAAATCTGAACTCAGAACAGCTACACCTGAATGAAAATAATAGAAGCGGTTCCATCTGCAAAAAACTACTCAAGCTGAAATTAAAGTGAAAACATCTGACCGACCTAACTTCAGAGTGCTAGGTAGGTGTTTCATCTACGGCAGTTGCTTGGCTCCCTCTGTAGGGGAATGGAAAAAAATCCCAGTTTGTGATGAAAGTCTCCAGAAATGCTTACATTAGATCTCAAATTTTGTTAGGAAGATCTGCACTCTGAAGATGCAAATCTCTGTCCTTATCTCTAACTGCAAATAAACAAGATGACCACTTGTTAACTGGCTACACGAAATTAACTCAATTTTTACTGTAGCCTGCATAGCCAGACACCTGAAGACTGCACAACAGCACAGAAAATTCAACTTGAGTTTCCCAGTACCACAGATGCTGTCCTCACTACCAATTCAGGATGTGAATTTATAAAGAACATATAATGTCAAGGTACTTCGGGGCTTCACTGCCCATAAATGTTTCTTGTTAAATCCAGTGGTATCCTACTAAGAACTGTTTTGTCTTACAGACCTTATCACATCACTATCCTTGCCATCAAAAAAATTTTCCCAGAGACACAGAGGAATAGTTACAGACAGCACCTCCCAAGCTTTGTTGCTCCCAGTATGAAAGTAAGAATTCCTCTTTACATTTCTTAAAAACTACAACAGTGATAGCAAACCCACTCCTGGAGAGCTTAGGAAAACATACTTTTCCTTCAGACTGAAATACTGAATCTCTTGTTTATACCAGTCTCTCCACAAAAAGGTTTTGGCGTGATGATTTTTTGTTGAAAATTTCTCCCCCAAATATTTATATTCTCTGTATTATCAAGTATCTTGCTCTGTGGCTGAAAAGTTCTAAATATATCTCATTTCATGGTCCTATCACCTCAGCCCGACATCCTGTCAGAAGGCCAAAGAACTTCATAGTTAAGCAAAGCATCACACAAAGAAGTGGGAGAATTTCAGAACAAAGTGCAGCGGCAGAAGTCCAGCCCACAGCAGAACCAGACACATTTACATGGGGCCAGCTTTTTCTGAAGAGCTCCCTAGTTACAGCAGAAGCATCAGTCAGTCATCTACAAAGAACTGCCATGTCTTTTTCTCTACCATAAAACCATGAGGCCTGCTTTCCTGTCTCCCTGAAATAGTGTCAGCGAACAATATTAAATTCACTACTACAGTACACTGTAACTGTAGTTAAAAAACAACAGCATTCCTCCAGTTTGATTTACAACAGTTCCTAAACAGCCTCCTTTCCCATATACCATTCATTAGGAAAGCCAATTAACACTTGCAGCACTAAAGAAAATCAGAATACATATTCACTTTAAAACCCAGAGTAGGATTGAGACATACAAGCTGAAGAGCTCACCAGATGCAGATCAAATGTAAGTTCTTACAATGAGTTTGTTACAATTGAGTACACGTTTAATTTATAAAAAATACCCTTCTCTCAAGCTATGGTGGCAAACCATTCTAAAGCTTCTACAGGATAAAAGTCTTTTAAGTATAGGTTCAATCTACTGAAAACAAAGCAAAGGGGCTGAAGACTAAGCATGAGAATCTGAAGTTCTGAAATGAAGGAGAGCTTTGATATTAAAAAGCTTCACCTATCTGTGAGCGGCCTACTTCAACCTCCATAAACCTGGAATAATGTTAAATGAGAGATGAAAATTTCATTTTCCTTGTAGCATAAAATGAAGAGACTTACAGGAACAAGGAATGATATTTTAAAAAATTTACTAAACAAAAGAGCAAAGGCAAAATGGAAATCCTCAACATAGTAAGCAGTAACAATGTTTTCAAGGAAATACGTATTCAAATACATTACAAACAATTTCTGAACTCTCAACTACACTCTAAAATGTCCCCTTGTAAATTTAGAGTAAATCTATTATAAGTACAGTAAAAAAAAGAGTGCATTTTGAAATACTTTTTTTGTTATGGGCCTTCTTTTGGCAGAATGCAACCACCAGCTATTCCAAGATTATTTTGAGGATAAATTTAAACTCAGACTTAAAACTGAAGCCCAGCTTAAGAAATTAATCGCACTTGCTTACTTATCACAGACTTACTATCACTTCATAATTTAGGTTTAAAACCAGTACTACCTTGAATAGTTACAAGCTTTAACATAGCTTCTAAGTGTTCTTTTTCAGAAGCTGTAGCTTGATGCAACCAGGCCAGCATGTCTCCTACATACCTACACAAAGACAGAAATTTCCATGAAAATCAGTGGTTTATGGAGTCAGGAATTCAAAATGCCAACCAAAAAAAAGATTATTTCATATACATTCTTGTTAGTACTGTACCTCAGAGGATCATGAGAGTGCATTTCAATGGGGCGAGGAGTACCTCCCAGACCTCCTCTAGTAAGCGCATCTATAAAGCCACGGACTACAGCACTCCTTCTAGCTGTCCCAAACTCATCCAGTGTGTATCTGTTATCGAAATATGAAAACAGGTTAAAAAAAACCAGTTTGCCTCATCACAGTTGATTAGTTCAACTTCACAGCTAATACAAGTAATTATTTTTATAGTTCTAGAAATCTTGCATCAATGCTTCTACTATAAAGCATTCAAAGCCATCTGATGATGTCAGAATTTCTATCATTCTGCTCTGCTTATGGTACATCTGACAAACAGGAGATAGAAGAGAAATTTCATGTTGTCACCTGTCTGTTCTAGAGCAAATGTGTAGGATGAGACAAGACTTCTGAAATTGCAGACAGGCGCTGCAATATATAGTCTTATAGACAGATAAATAGATAGATAGATAGCTAGCTATATTATACACACACACATAGACACAGTCCTTTTCTCCTTTCTTGGCTGGACAGCTCTTAGTTTCCAGGCTAAATTAATTACCTGTCAGATAATTATCTGTGGGGTTTTTCTACTGAATTTGAACAGTTTTTCTAGTGTGCCTCATCTGATACCATTGCAAAATAGACTGAAATAAGTACTTGGCACTGTGCTTCCTACACAGGAGCATTGGCAGAGGCTGTAGTCTCTCCAGGATCAGGTTACTATTACTGAAAAAAAAGGGCGGGGGTGAGGGAAGAAAATAAAGTGACTGCTTCTGCAGTGTCCTGGGGTGCATCAGGCACAGCATCACCAGCCAGGCAAGGGAGGGGATTGTCCGCTCTGCTCTGCACTGGGGCAGCCTCACCTCAAGCACTGTGTGAGTTTTGGGTGACACAATATAAACAAGACATTGAGCTATTAGAGATTGTCCAAAGGAAGGCCACGAGGATGGCGAAAGGCCTTGAGGGGAAGCCATATGAGGAGCAGCTGAGGTCACTTGGTCTGTTCAGCATGGAGGAGACTGAGGGGAGACCTCATTGCAGTTACAACTTCCTCATGAGGGGAACAGGAGGGGCAGGCACTGATCTCTTCTCTGTGGTGACCAGTGACAGGACCCAAGAAAATGGCCTGAGGTTGTGTCAGGGGAGGTTTAGTTTGGATATTAAAAAAAACGTTCTTCACCCAGAGGGTGGTTGGGCACTGGAACAGGCTCCCCAGGGAAGTGGTCACAGCACCAAGCCTGGCACAGTTCAGGAAGTGTTTGGACAATGCTCTCAGGCACATGGTGTGACTCTTGGGGTATCCTGTACAGGGCCAGGAGCTGGACTTCATGATCCTTGTCAGTCTCTTCCAACTCAGCACATTCTGTGATTTTCTTGACTCCTCTAAACATGTACTAGAGAGAACTTTTCCTTGAACCTCCCATTCCTTTACCCCACAGAAATAAATAAATGAAAACTCAGCTTTTCAATTTTTGTACATATAAGCATCTTTGACAGGTTTGGGACTCTTGTTTGCATATGGTCCAGCTGACTGACAGAAGCAGCAATTTATTGTACTGCAACACAAGGCTTGTTCCTTCTTCTAGGCTACCACATAACTAGTAGGAACAACCTTACACTCATTTGATAGATCACTGATTTGAATGAAAGGAGTCTGAGCTAGATATTGAACGGAAGAACAATTACAGCCCAGAGTGCTGCATCTCAAGTGGCTTGCTGGTGGTAGAGGAGGTGCCAATAACTTACATGTGGCTCACTTCTGGAGCAGGCTACCTTTCTGTTGGCATTGAAGCATGAAAGCAAGTGAAGGATGGGAAATGAACACTAGTAACATCCCTGATATACTTGCAAGTCACAGAACATTTCTATTTTTTTTTAAATCAATTTAAGCATTTTGAACAACACACAAACTACAAAGGAGAAAAAGAAAATACACATTATAGTTTATTTTTCCAATATAACTGAAAAAATGTCAAAGAGTAAGCATGGTGTCACTTACCCATGACACCCAGCAGAGGAATATGTATAAAATAATAATAATAAAAAGAATGTTATTCACTGACTTATTTAAGTCAGCATTTAATAAGTACTGCATTCACATTTGATAGAGGTGGAGAACAAAATTTAAAAGAAAATAATATATGGTTTCAAAAACGTTTGACATTAATTTAAATTAGATTTCTACTCTGCTATAAAAAGTCTGAGGGAACCTTCAGTTTTCTTCTTTTAATTATTGTTTGAAAGAGGTGGGGAAAGAGCACACTGAAGAATCTGGAAATTTCTGTTTAAGCCTTTTTCTTTATATCCTGTACTTGTTAACTCAGAGAGTAAATATCTGCAATTAAAAATGTCTAACAAAAAATTCTAATAAATTACTATTTACAAAAATAATGTAATTAAAAGTGGAAGAGATCTAGGATCTGACAGCTGCCCACTGTCTAGAAGGAGCAGTATTGGAGCAAAAAATCTCAAGTGTCTACAGAAACCAGTTAGCTTTTTATTTCCTCTCCAATAAACAGCTATACAATAGATCAATAAATATACAGCAGTGAAACAGATCTTGTTATCCTAGATTTGAAAATAGCATTTAATAACGATAATTTTGTTTTAAAAAGGAAACTACTAATTTTCCTTTTGCTCTCAGTAGAACAGGGTATAACCATTACAAAATCCTGCATCTTAAAAAATTCAGCAATAACTGTTATTTACACTAGAACACAGTATTTACTGCTATGTTATTACACATGCTCATGTTCGGAGAAGAAAACAACATTTGGATTCTTTTCAACCCAGATTTAATGTTTAAAATATACAGTAATGATCACTGGAGAAAGAGGAAGGAAGCAGAAAAAAAACGTTGTAAACCTGAATGGATGTTGGAAGAGGTACACTGCTTTGAGCTATGTCTCCATAAATTTTCTAGGAAACAGTTATCAATTTTTCTGTTAGAGCCAGGAAGTGAAAACCAATCTGAAATGTTTATTTTACATCACTACTGACTGCAATTCCCAAAAGTCCATCCATGGTGCAATCCTTCTGACACTTTTAGTTAACAAGACATAAGTGAATATAAGGAAACAAGAATTTGTAGATTTGTTTCTAAACTCCTGTCCTTCTCCATCTTACTCACTTTCAGCCAATCGAAACACAATCTTTATCACATGCAAGGACACTGGTTTGGAGGGAAAGTGCTTAGTTCACACAGCGGTGCTTATACACATGAAACAAAAAACATTTTAAAATTATTTTCTTTTGTGACTTAACTTCTACATTACGAACTCAGCAGTTTGCTACCTAAAGGTGTACAAAAATTTTTTGAAGGGAATAAACTAAATCTTGAGATTTAAAATGTAAAGCATCAGTCCTGCAATTTTGGTAATACTGCTGTAGCAAGTAATTAAGCCTGATAATCTATGATGAGAGATGCGTCACTGCATCTTCTACAGTAATGTTTATTTTTGCCCTTTTGGCAGAGGAAAGGTCTTACCTATCAAGTTCTTTGCTAATACTATTACTGTTGTTTGTGAGAAAAATGTCAGAAAAAAAAAATTCTCTTTTGCAGATTCATTTTAGACTGGCCAGCAGTGGATTTATACACAAGATGGGTTTTTTCCCCTCAACTAAGAAAGCAAAACAGTGACTTTATGAAGTCTCAAAGTATCGTAATTCAACAAAGTATTTACTACAGAAAATAAAACTGTATCTAAAAAGAATCCTATAAAATGTTGTGAACAGAGCAGTGACTGATCTTTTGCAGTTTTAAAAGAGGGCGTAGAAGAGAGAATGCAAGAAAGGACCGCAATCCCCAGCTATGGCCCGAAGTACTGCAGCGCACCACCTCCAACAGCTGGGGAGGCCAAGTGACACCGCTTCTCCCTCACATCAACCAGCAGAGCTGACTGAGCATGTCAAGAGCTGAGCTTTCTCTCACACTGACAGCATTTTTAAGGTCCGCATGGACTATGCATTTTTCCTGTGAAGGGCTCCACGGAGCTTTAAAGTGTCATGTACCTACAACTTTGCACACCTGATACTTTTAAACACAAGGTTAGCCTTTGAAAGGCTGCCTTTTACTCTGCTGTCCTGGATACCTGTGGCTGAAAGTAATTTGCAATGGTTGCAAACATTAAAAAAAAAAAAAGCCCAACAAAAACCAAAATCCCCAAAACCAAAGAAGTCTAAATACCACCTCTTCGGTATGGTCACCTCAATAAACAGTTCTTACAGTGCCACCTCGTGGTTGATTCTCCTAAGTACCATTTCATTTACTTTAACAACCCTTCAGCAAATTCTGAATAAGAACAGTAGTATTTCACACATGTATACGGATATATAAATACCTCTACACTTTAGAGGTCTATATGTAGAAGTTTTTAATAGATTACTGTATAACTCATAATGGAAGACATTCTTACTACCACAGGCACTTCAGTAAAAGCTAATTAGCCTTTACCCATTTTTTACTTTGGGGATTTAAATGACACAATACATGTTTCGGACAGGATTTTTTACTTTAGAAAAATCCTAGAATGACAGCACAGAAATTCACAATTCATTTAAATTAAAACAGTCTGACATTTTACTTTAATTAGAAACTTGTAAGCTAGAAAAAGTCCAATGACATTTCCCGTACCATAATTACGTCAAAAACACTTCTGAAATTTAAAGCAGTTGAAATATGATTTTTTATGACTTAAGTTTCTTGGCTGTTATAAATTCGACACAAGACCAAAGTGCCACCAGCCTTGGCACTGTAATTCATGCCCATCTTTAAGTTTTATAAGCTCAAAATACTAGTTTCTGTTAGAGATAATAGCAAACATTTACTTACTTGTACAGGACAGGTCTATCTTGTAAGGCTTCCATGGCTTGAGCGAGAACTGGAGAAATGTCACATGATTCTTGTGTCAATGTCCTGCATTCATCTATAAAACACCAACACAAATAAAAGCACATTCTTTACACTGTAATACATTTTAAACAACCTGTCAAACAAGAAAATGAGTTAAAAACTCAAAGGCTTTTGATTTTGAAGTCTTCAGAATATGCTACCTGGCCTGGTTAGCGTTAATACAATTAAATTCCCCTGCAAGCAGCACTGCAAAATGCATGTCCATCACAAATTTCAACAATAAAAATTATTAAAGCAAGCCTAGTATTTGTGCCCACATACAAATGTTGACTCATTCAACTTTCAGAATTTTGTTGGGCTCCTTTGTAACTGTTTACCACATTTCAGGCAAACCATTAAGAAAAAATTGAGCAAGTACTTCAGCAAGCTATTTATTTTGTTATTTGGTTCTGTTATTTTTTTCTTTCATCAAAATAAATACATAATCTTGTATATTCAAAGCAAGAATGTAGAAATCATATAAACTAAATCAAACATTGGCAGAAAAATTATGACTTTCCATTAGGGTGAAACCACAACTATTATCTGAGGTTTCAGCATCCACTGAAAAACAGCTAATGAATATAAAAATCACAATGCACCATTTTTCTTTCCCCCCATGAATCTTACTGTCAGCGAGACAGTCTCTTGCTTCGGAGAAGAAGGAAGTAATAAAAAAAGCATCTATACTTTACATTATCAAGGTCCTACACTGAACATGGATGGCTACATCCAGAGTACATATGAAAAAAAAAAAAAACCTACTATCATTCAAAAGAGCATCCTGACAAAAGGCAGTGACTTTTTTTCTTATTTTCTAAAATTAATCTGCCACTCCTCCCACTAAACTAGATCTTACTATCAAATCATTAAAACCAACAACTTCCCTGTAACTTGCAAGGAAATGAAATTCAATATAATTAAAAAGTTGTTTGGACTACCAAATTGTAGTAGGTTTCTTTGTGGAAAACCATCTACTAAAACCAGAAATACATAATTCACTTTTATAATGATGAAATTGGCCCAAAAAATGAGAGAATCACCAATTAACTATGTGGTTCAGAACACATCTTTCCCTAAGAAGGAAAGCAAAATGTTAATATATCTTGGAAAGGGTTTTTGCTAAGTTCAATCCACATGAAGGCATTAAAGGAATCATCATAATATTATTCGTAAACATAAAACATTCTAAGTCCTACTTTGAGTCCATCTGTAAAGTCGTTCATAAGATGTCTCTTGCAGTAAAGCCATCTGTTCCATAATTTCCAAGCTACAAGACAAATAAAAAGTTTATTTGCAAATACTATTTTAGGCAGTACTAGCAAAGGCATGTGCAAGTCAAATAAAACATACCATTATTAAAATTTTGAGTATTTTAAAATGTCGTTTGTTTTTTTTTTGTGAAATATTCTGTATAGTCATATGAAGCAAAGAACGAGACCTTGCTTTAACTTCTGCTTTTAACTGTAAATGGTTCTCTTGCACTCATTTAAATAGGACTCACCCCGCCCTTTGCTGATTTGTTCGGAGGAGAATCTTGACATCATCATGAATTTGTTTTACTCGTCCCAAAGCCTTGAAAAAATCCTAAATCAATTTAAAAATAAAATACAAGCAGTGTGTAAAAGCAGTAATTTCCATTCAAATCTCTAGCAATCTATACTCCCTCTTTCGATTCCATTCTCAAGTTTCTTGCAGGCCTGTGTTCCAAATGCTGCTTTTAAAATTCACACTCCGCCTCTGCCACTTCTTACGTTTCATTTCAACCTAAGAGCCTTAGGATATTTTAGTTTCCCATTGCATCAAACTCTTCTTCCACAAAAAAAAGCAAACCAAAACAAAACAAAAGCAGTGAAGATGTGTTTTTAACCTGTCTTATGCAGTATGTGTGTGTTTGACATTCATTAGGTAACACTCCAGGGAGATTTTTGAGGACGCTGCCATGCATTACATCGCTGTCCCCCCATTACTGTGAGCAACTAAGGAGCAAAATGAAACATTGTAAAGTACAATGATTACAGGTTGATATTTTTTGTATTCATAAAATGGGGTAACTATTTGTAAAAAAAAAATTTAAAAACCCCATTTGCAGTAGACTAGACTAAGGTTTTCCAGAAAAACCTTTCTCTGGGGAGTAACTCAACAGCAGCAGTGAAGAAAAAACCCAAACCCCGGAAGACTAAGACATATGGCTAAAAAGATTACTTTGTTACTGTGTCAGAGTGCAAATGGCAAGCCAGTAACATTTTCAAAAACGCCTTCTTATGAAGATGTATTTCGAATGCCGTGGAGGAGACCAGCTAATTCAGACACAACTGTTTGTTACATCTTTTGTGATTTGAACACAGTTTGCTCAGGAAAGTAGAGTTTCTTTTTGGTTCAAGTCACATGAAAATAGACATATTCTAAGTAAAATAGGCCAGCAATTTAATCTACTGCCTTGCATCTATTGTGTTGAAGACCATGTCTACAAAAACCCAAAGCACTCTTCCTTCAGGAAAAAAGAAAATTCCCATACCAGAAGTCTGACTGAAGGTGTTTTAAGCACACTGGTTGACTCTATCAGAGGGGAAATGCACACACATGATGTTACTGAAGTCTGCCAACTAAAGCAGCACAACTGTTTTATCTCCGTCATTTCTGCACATTTTTTAGACAAAGTATCAAACAGACCAATACTCGTTGGCTGCAAACCAACCTCGCAGTAACTGGCACAGCACTGCTGTCATTGTTCCCTGCAATACGTGCTTTCTAGAAACGTGAATGTTCTTTCACGGCAACAGTGGTACAAAAGCATACAGCAATTACTCAAGTGCACAATTATTTAGCACAATCCATTTATGCTTTCATTAGCACTGTTTATGGTTATCAGTTCCATGATTTAATAGTGCTTTAACTGCGAACAGGATGCCTGTGAAAATGAGATAAATCTGGACTACCTGCTGAGACATAGTACGTGAAGCTTTCCATGCAACTACAATAATAAAAAAGTCCATTAAGTATACTCAGTTTTTTCATTATTCAGTTTGCTTTTACTGTAGTACAAGTTTCCTTTTACTGTATCTTCTTATTCAAACCACAAACATATTCCAAAACTTGTTTTGGAAGGTAGCTAAAGTGAATCAGCGCCTAGTATCTTCAGCAACTAAATAACATTGAGGGAAAGCCCCAGCTTATATTGTTTTAAGTCACTGAATACCTATGTACATGAATATGCAAAATATACACACATATGCACAATGGCAGTTCTAGAGAGCTTCAAGCTTCTCATTTACTTTATTTGAGTGTCATGAAGTTTTAAAATGTCTTCACTGAAAATTCAGACTTCATAAAGGTCTTTTTGAAGTGTAGAACCACTTGAGAACTCATTTGCCTCAAACTCATTACATGAGAGCTCATTTGCCTCAAACTCATTACATCATTACACAAACTAGAATGTTGATTTTCTTTCTCTTTACCTGAACCTTTCATCACACATTTCAAACTCATCAGAAATTCACCATTCTGTTAAAAGGTATATTCCTCCATAAAAAATTCAATTGCAAACTGAAAATAAGATCTCGTGTACAATTCAGCTAGGGCATTTCTACATTTTAGTTCAGGGCAAAGATTTTAATGTTCATTGAGCTACCTCAGTAATTGGCTCATCTTTCGTGCCTCGAAGCAGATTCATTTCATCTGGTGTCAGCTGGAATTTTGCTATGAATGCATCTGCAACTTGTGCTTTCATTTCTAATCTCTGACTGTAATAAAACAAAGTGAAGACGGTATTAGCTTTTTATGCTTATCTCAAAGACTTATTTTTCACATTCATACTTTTGGAAATATAATCAGCACCAGAAATTGGTATTATTAAATTATAATAGCACATTCTTGCCATCAAACACTTGAGTTGCTTTTTCACATACAATTTTCTATTAAGCTTACACAGATTATTCAGTAAAGACAATATAAAGGTATGTTAACACATTTGAAAATTACTAAGTTCTTTAAAATAATATTCCTTTAGCATTTGTACCATAAGTTTTCTAATCCAGATATTTTGTGCTTGTACAGTTCTAATGCTTGCAGTTATTTCCTTTCAAATTCACCAAAGAAAGGAAAAGCCTATAGCACCCAAAATGACAAAATTAACTTTAGATTAATCTACTTTTCTGCAGACCAGATTCATTTCTTCGTAACGCCACACAGTTGGGATATCAATTTACTAATCTCAAAAGCAGTCAAAATGCAATGGTTCATTCTCTTGTTGACTATCCTTCCTGAAACAAACACAGCCGGGATGCACCATCTCATGGGCCGCATTTTCCTGCACGTGTTTTGTCACACACCTTACAACCACAGAAGGACCCAAATGGAATGGACTGGGATTCCTGCAGCAACAGAAAATTTCCTCTATCTGTGGTTTGAGCACACAGTATTCCAGGAAATAAAGACTACTTTTTCAGGACATTAAGATGGCACTGATCAGTTGTTTGCAGAAGAATAAGGCTAAATTCCTTTAAGATCGTTTCATCTTCCAATGTGATATTTTCTCTTCTTTGAGCCTGTGTATCTCCTGAGTGCATAAACTTTTAGGTGCTCTTACAGACGATCTCCAGTTATTATCTTGTGTTCTTCAGATTTTTTGAAATCAGTTTTCAGTTGGAATTAGGGTTGTGGTAGAACAAGGAACAGAGTTACGAACTGTACAAACAGCATGACTGTTGAGTCCATCCTGGAACTCTGTGCCCCATTTTACTCGTCCTTTATAACAAAAGAACAATCTTGCTAATGAATCTCTCTCCTTCTGCAAGTCCTCACTCTTCACAGTCCTCCCTCCATATGGAGAACCAGGTTTGATCAAACACCATGCTTTAAAGCCATTCCCATCCCTGGCTGTGTCCCGGGCCAACACCTGCCATAACTGCACACTGATGGACTCCGTGCACTCCCAATAATTAACTTCTATAAAATAGAGTCAATATGTTAAACTCAAGCACACTGGGCAAGCTAAGTTTCACAATGTACTCACAAGATAACAACCTCATGGTGGCAGCAATGTTTCATTCACCTTTCTCAAGACAGTGATTGGGAATTGGTGACAAACATCTCCCCTAAACAAAAGCATGTGTCTGAATTTTGATAAAGCTGTGTCTTTAGGGCTCTTTACAAAGCATACAGGATTTCAAGAAGCTACTCAGTTTCAGAATCCAGGTTAGCCAGTTCTGCTTGAGACAGCTGTGAAAGTTGCCTTGGTTATCAATCTGCACAAGTAAGACCCCCTATACACTAGATGATGGATCAGGAACAAAATGTAAATCGTACATACCTCTGATTTTTGCCTGGCAGTGTACAGTACTACTAAGACCAATACACACACAGGCTAACAGATATTTAACTGGAATTTAATCTATCTTATTAAAGCAGGGCAATGGATTAAAATGTCACTCAAGGTTGCTACAATCATTTCACTGCAGTAAGTGCCATACAAAACACAATGCAGGTAACAACAAAAGCCACTATAAGGATGTCTTACATATAACCCACAGCAGTCAGTACCTGTGTGCAGACACTTGGACATTTCAAGATCCACTGGCCTTTCTGTTGATATAATAATTTCTAAATTCTAAGCAGTGCAGTACAGCTGAGGAAAGGCCACACCATGCTGTTATCCCAAATTTTCTGCTTTTTCTTTAAACAACATTAATCCTGTACAAAGGAACGAAACTAACAGCTTATGGGAACCCTGGATTGATGCAAAGGGGGAAGTGCTAAGTGTTGGTAGAATTTAGAGCTTGGGCAAAGGACAGGATTCCAACAAAGAGCAATTTCCCCAGTTTTAATCGTTACCAGGGAGACAGAATTCTTTTGCAAGAGAACTCAAAAGGCTGGGAAAACTATGCACTTCATGCACTTTTCCCTTGAACCAAATACAAATGTGCACTGTTTGTTAGGATTATCACCTAGACAGCTCAAAAGTGAGGTGGAGGAGAAGCAGATTTTTCCAAAGCTTAATTTTATTTTGCCACCACATACAGCATAAAAATCTGCTAGTTTCTTCTACCTAGGATGAATCAGAGCAGAGCATTCTGAAATTACTTTTGATTTGTGGTACTGAGGATTCAACACATTTTTAAAGCCTCAGGACAGTGGAGTATTTCTAACTTGTAAGTAAGTAACAACCCACTTTAACAGACTTCTATAAAGCTGCAAGAATCATTTTTCTGTCATGTGAAAGGCAAATATACAAGACTATGTAACAAAACATTTACACACAAGCATTAGAAAACCACTCTTAAGTACAGGTGAAAAAGTGCGTTTGTAAATGCTGAGAACAAATGTTTTTATTCTGCATTTTATCTGTCAAATACATCTTTTATTGAAGTAGAACTAAAATACTATGAGAAGGTATTCAGTGACCCATTCCATCACAGAATATAATTATGTAATTTTCTCCTTAATTAAAAAATAGGAAGAAATAAAAAATCCAGTGAATTTTCTAACATTTCCAGGATACAAGAAAATAGCAGTAATAGTAAAGAAGGCTTTAGTGAGACCTCATCTGGAAAACAGATCACATTCCTGATTGTCTGTGTGCAAGAACAATGGACTCCCATTAGACCAGAGCTAGTAGAATGATCATGGGAATGGAAAAACTAATTTATCACAGGAGATGAAGGAAGCTCTTAAGACAAAGGAGAAGATGAGAAAACAGTCAATTTATATCCAATAATTAGGTTGGAAATCAGGGAAAGGCTTTTACTGGAAAGAATGAGCTTTTGGGGTAAGCATTCCACGAAGAGCAACACACACAAAATGCAAAAATAACGCACTAGCTATGTGTTGAACAGTTGATGAGTTTACCAAAGTCATCTTGCAAATAATAGGTGGCAGCAGGAGAGTGGACTTGAACTTAGAAGGTTTCTCCTGCAACTCCTATCTGAAGACAGCCTGCAATGCTGCAGCCCTGCCATCTCACACATTCTGTGATAAAAATAAACGGGGAAAATTGAAGAGGCTAAATCAAAAGTTAAGCGACCCATCTGCACTGAAATTATTAAAATCTTACCAAACAGATTACCAAACACTAGAATAAAAAAATTTACATGTTGTAAATAAGTTCAAGAAATTCAATAATTTTCTACTTTCATACTGATTAGGCTTCCTCTAAATATGCATCTACAGAGTATTTTTGACAAAATTTTCATATGCAGAACTTCGCAGCAATCATGTGATATATATACACACACACACACATGGTAAATGTGTCTAGCAATGGTTAAGATCCATGATCCACAGTTTCTAAGTTGTGCACAGAGATTAAGTTTCAAAGGAGTGTGTTTCCAATGAACACGTTCTTTTCAATCTTGTAGAGATGAGCTATTTGATATTTCCATACCAAACAGACGGGTATCTTCAGTTTATCTTTTATAAAATCTGATATAAAGCCACTTGAAAGGGGCCTGCTTAGTCTAGCTTCAAATTTGCCATCAAATTCAAAAATGTTGCCAAAGGCACGAAAATTACACACTGTTCTCTACATCCACCTGGAAAAAGATCAAAACAAATGAGCTTAAGCTGCAGCAAAAGAACTAAATCAGATAGTAGGAAAACAATAAAGAACCAAAATCAATTTCCAGTGAAGACCACAGGCTCTCTATTCCTGGGCTTTTCTTCTCAGAGCAGATTAGACAAATATCAGTCAGAAATGGTACCATAAAACTGATTCTGCACTGCTGGTGAATGTTTCTTGACCTCTAAAACCATACCTCATTTCATACTGACCAAAAAGTACTTCACGTCTCAACAGAGTACATGGTTGCCAGGTAGAAATGCTGGCAAGAAATAAGGCTTTGCATGTTCTCTGCTGGTCGTGGCTAGAATGTGACAAATTTGTTTTATCTTTCTTTCAGACCCATTTTAGCTGGTTTTATTCCTCTGCTGCACCTTTTAACCTATGCTTTACTTTGGTACAAATCAGGATAGAAAATGAGCCTCAGAATTTCAAGCCTTCACCCTCTCCCACATTGACTTATAATTAAGTTTACACAATCACTGCTTTTTCTCATGAAGCACATTCATGGGAATAAATGTAAATACAAGTTTCAAAAGGTCAATGGATGAAATACATCTCATCAATACAAACCACCAGATCACCACTTTTCTTAGCACACGCTGATAAAAGCAAACCTCTCTAACCTGCTACAAATAGCGCTTAACTTCCTGCATCATTTCCAAAACGACTACGACAAAAGAGACATTTGTTAGAAAGGGAAAAAGGCACCACCAAGAGACAAGGATGAGAGATCAGCAGTGTAGCACTACTGAAGTAGATGTTCACTTCAAAACATTTTTCCTAAGACTTCTGAGCTTGTATTGAGCACAGAGATGACAGTCAAATCATTGACTTAATTCCAAGAATGGTGTTTGTTATTCTTTAAATAAAGAACAAGTCTGAATGTAATTCAATTAAAACAAATCGAAGTACACACTGTTACATTCCTGTCTGGGAATCATATTTAATTGTATTTTAAAAAGTGAAACAATCCCAGGGCTATATAAACTGAGTTTTTTTGGAATTGATATAACTAACAATGATTCTGACATCAAAACACAAATTTCATTCTGTTTAAGAATACAACTGAGAGAGTAGCAAAGTAAGATAGTTTGTAAAGGTATTCAAGTACATCATCTCTACAAAAGCTCCGAACCATTAGCCTGACTCAAAAACTATCTGAGCCATTTCCATTCCCATTCTTTCCTAACAGTTTTCAGAGTATTGTGGTTTTTACTTCTAGAACACTAGTTCTAACTCTCAACAACTTTATATTTCTGCAGACTTATTTTCAGTGAAGCCCCTGAGCATATACAAACACTCACATAATGGCTCTTACTTAATTTTATAAAAAATAATATTGTAACTATTACCTTCTAGTCTCTCTTCCCAATTGTTACATTGACAACTGTAACTTGTCACTAACCTCAAAAACAACATCTTGCACAACATCTTACTATTAAGTGGCTGGTAGAATTACTACAAAGCCAGGTTTCTGGCATTCTGCACAGAGTATTTGGAACTAAACAATTTATTTCTCTGGTGTGGGAATTACTGAACTCTGGGATGCTTGTTCCCTATGCAAGGTGAAGCAGTTTAGTATTGCAAGTAAGTTTTTAGCTTCACACAAGAAAACCCCAACAAAAACCAAAAAAACTGAAGTCAGGAATAACAAGACATACAACAAGTCAGAGGAAGCTATTATTAAAATCCCACTTCAAGAAGCAAGATCCTTTTTCTGTCAGCCTACTAGCAATAGCAATTAAACAAACCCACATCTTTTGAAGCACAACAGATGTTCATTGTTTGAAAACAAAGTAATCTCCTCATTACTATTCATAAAAAAACCTAATGCAACCTGAAAGCAATATTAGTGTGCTCAAGCACACAAACCTACTGAAGATAACTGAAATGGAAGCGAATTTTTAACAATTACCAGAAATTGTCTAAATTAACTACCTCAGTTTTTCTTTATTACAGAAGTTTGTTATGAAATATATTAAAATGAACCCTCTATTCAAGATTGCATTACTGAGAAGCAGTATCTTTACCTTATGTTATGAAGAGATGGGTTAGATGGCTTGGACTACTTGATTTCACACTACATGGTTCTATTAAGTTATGGTAAGTCTCAGTTTTACGGAAAAAAAGAAAAAAAACCCCATCCTAGTTCCTATGTTAAGCAGATACCATAATTTAAATAGTGTGAAGGAAAACTGTTCTGTTTCTAATGTACAGTAGTCTTAACTAGACTTCACAGAGGAAATAAATTCAGAATAAGCAACCTAATTGACCAAAGAAATGCACCAACTCTGACATATTCACAAACATAAAAATGTAATTTTATTATTTACTTTCAATATTTGTTATCTAAGTAACACCCTATATCTAGCATTTATGCCAAAAGCAGGTCTAAAGCTCACAAACTAAGTAACAAGAAAAAAATGCTGCAAGGCGAAAACTCAAGAATGCAGAAGTTTTAACCTAAATCTGAGACAAACATGTAATTTTCTACCCCAAATATTTACCAAAATATTTCTACCCCAAATACCCCAGGTGTCTTAAAATCACACATCTCACCAATACAGGAAGTCCCAAAGTGCTCATCAGGATTACCTACAGGAAACTCGCAGCGGGCAGCTCTACCTTCAAACCACAAATCTGAGAGACTAGGATAACCAACAAGAGTTCAGGTAAAAAGCTTTGGAAACTGAAAATCATCTTGAACTACAACTAATTATGCAGATGATAATACAATGCCAAAATTACTGAGTATAAAAAACCTAGTACCCACACAGAGCCAACTGAGACAGCCATTCCTTTTCAAGTATGGCAGAAAAGGAAAAAAAAAATCTAAATCCCTAGTTACCATAAACACAGGAAATGAATCTGGAAGTTTACGGTCCCCCTTCAGTTTTAAATCATTGAATAAAATCCTAACATTTTTCCAGCTACAAAAACATGGTCAGCTAAAGTAAATCACACAAATGCTAAGCCTAACAGAAGAACACAATAGAACAGGTCCAGTTTTCATCTCTGCATTTCAACCAGACAGCATTTTAGGACCCTCAGAGGACAGAGAAGCCATGTCCTTCCAGTTTCACCATTTACTCATTTGTTGGCTGAAAAAGGTCACATTAAGTTGAAGGCATCAGCAATTTAAGACCTGTATATTTTCAGAGGCAAGACTTCAGGTCTTCAAGAACCCCCTAATACCTGGCAGCAGATGCCTCTTCACGTGCTTGATGTAAACCAAAGGAATGCATCAGAACAGTCATTTAACGAGTTAAAAGAACAAATAACTAACATGTCCCAAATGGAACCAAAGTCTTCACAATTTTTCATAAGTTTAAGCAGGGAAAAAATTAACTTTGTTTATAAATGGTAATATGAATCTTCCATAACTATCAGACTTACTGTAAAAGTCACAGGTTTTTTTGGCTTCTGCTCATATGGGTACTTCGTGGTATACTTCAAAAATAAACTTCCAGATTTTTTCTTACATGTGTACTCTGAGGTCACACAGACCCTTAGAAGGACAGACTACTTCCTAAACCTTTCCTCTTCACACTAGGGGGATGTTCTGTCTTTTAAAGGAATTAGCAGAAAGTCTTTTAAGTAAACTATAGTGCAAAGACTATATTGTGGAAGTACTGATGTACAGTCTGCATGATCTCCTTTAATAGCATTTAAGGCCAATCAGACATATACCACTTGGGACTGGTCTTGGTATCTCCCATTCTGCTTCAGAACAAGGAATCAAAGCATCTTTCCTTTTCTTGAGACTACAAAATCTATGACCACTTCTCTGTCCTACACTTCACATACTCATATTCAAAATGACATATTTTCTAAGACTTCTGCTCACTTACTGAAAGTGTGTCTTTACCAAATCCCTCACTTTATATGAACCAGCACTGCATTTTATGCACTTATTCTACATTCAACTTTTAAAATATGTACAGGTTAGACTCCAGCTTCATGTTCAGACATAATCCACTTCCTACTGAAGTTCATATCATAAACCTACTGATTTTGAAAGCTCACTGAGAGCTATCCAAAACCATAATTTCTACTAGAAACTTACTACTGTAAAATAATTATTTCCAACCTCCAGTGAACTGTATATAATTTTCCGAAGAAAGCGCATAAAGCAAGGAGATTCATTCTTCTACACTGAGAAAACCTGAAGCTATAAAACCATACATCCTAGCCATAAAAACAATAAAGACTGCTTCAATCTGTCATTGACTTTATCCCCCTCCCAGAAATAAAAATACTGAAAAGAGAAAAATACAAATCTTTTCTTCCACAGGAGGCTGGAGAACCAAGGGAAAAAGTGGTCTGTGTTTGGCTCATTAAACAGCACTCTTGTATTTTACAGTTAGCTTTAAATATGGCAGAGTAGGTTAGAATCCAACTTTGCATTCCCTCATACAGTCCCTGAAAAAGAGAGAGATTTCCACTGGATACGAAGCATTAATAACAAGAACCCTGTCAAACTAATGAGAAATATACAGTTGATCCAGATCTGTTATGACACAATGTAACTTACATTATCAAGACACTTTAGGTAAAGCATATCCATGTTCGGCATGCTGTAACACTGTAAACTGATTCTTTTCCCTAAAAAGCCAATTTTTATTGAAACAAACACTAACACACATTCTTACCTTTTTGGATCATTTAGCAATAAGCTAAGAGTGCAATTGAGCTACAAACACAGATGGTGTTGAAAAAAACCCCAAAGTCATAAATCAAAAATAAAAGTGGCAGAGTCACATCTAAAGAAAAAACCATCAAATAAATAAGGTGGTATACATACTTTTCTGCCTGGAGTTTTGTGGTTTTTACAATCAAGTCCTGGGTTTGTTCCTTTGCTGCCTAGAATACAATTAGAATTGTTAAGCATGTGAAAAACACAAACATATCAAATGTATTAAACAAATAGCTAATACTTTTGAAGCTTTCTGAGTATAAGCAATTTAAAGAGTGTACTCTTTGAAACAAAAGGCCTTCTTGAAACAAGTATTCATTAACTCTTCCTATGTCCAGGCAGTAAAAAAAAAAAACAAATTTTTATCCTTATCCATATATATTTTCAGTTTCATATACAATTATATTCACACTGTTTAATTTATATTTAATACAGAAACACTATAAATATTAGAAATAGTTCTGATTATTTTGTTTGCCCATCAACTGGAAATTGTTTGCTGTCACCCAACAAAAAATGAAACAAATTCCTTTGGCTGCTAAACTGCCCAGTTCCAGTATCCACCCAGACTTTTTAGAAAGCATGATGAACACAGCTCTGCTAGTCTAAGCAAGCCTAGCTCTACAGCCCAACAGCTTACAGAGATGTATGGACCAAGGACAATCATTAGGAAAAATTTCTTCACTGAAGGGGTGCTCAGGCATTGGAACAGGCTGCCCAGAGAAGTGGTTGAGTCATCACCCCTGGAGGTATTTAAAAGATGTGCAGGTGTAGCACTGAGGGACATGGGTTAGTGGTGGACTTGGCAGAGCTGGGTTGGACTCAAGGATCTCAGAAGTCTTTCCCAACTTAAATGACTCTACCATTTTAAGAGCAATACACTTAAGAAGTTCATCACAGCCCTAAATATTGAGTGATGGCAGTGCTAGGGAATCCATGCAGAAACAATTCTGCATCAGACAGCAACTGTGTAACTAAAAGGATTGCTGCAACTGAAGTTAAAGAGCTCTGAAACTTACTGCTCTGCGAAAAGTTAAAAGACATCTGGAATTTTTGGCTTCACACTGAATGCCACCAGTGATGCCTTACGTGGAAAAAATGAGATGATTTAACAAAAAAAATCCTGAAATCAAAATGCATTCAGTATAGAATAATATTGCAAGTGAAGAGATGGAAATGGCAATATTCTATGTGAATAATTTCAATACTGTATAAGGGCCAAATTACAGTTTGCCAAATTGAAGATGCCGGTCTTGAGACCTCTGAGAGGTCTAACAGAAGTATGTACACACACCGATCCATTTCAGCCTTTCTATCTGCCACTACATTAGTTATAACAGAAAAGCAGTCATGGTACAGGAATGCTTTGAACGGTGAAAGTAGGACTGTAACCATTCATGTCCAACTTAACTGCAAATTTTAATAAACAAAAAAGAAGAAATTTACTTCCTTTCCAGTACCTTCTGGGCAGAAGTAGTGATTACCATGAAAAATGCTAACAGTAGGACAGAAGAAGGGAAGGAAAAGCATTTTTTCTGAATCTAGCTCGATATACCAGGAAGCCAGTTTTTACATATGTGCATTGAAATACATGCCAGATACTGTCATTATTTTATGTATTAAATGTAAGAGCTTACATTTAACCAAACAAGGTAACTGTCAGAAATGAGCCAGACATGCTAGAAAAATCAGAAAGCTGGTATTTGATGTTTCTGCTTATGTGAAACAGAAATAATTTTCTCTTCCTCCCCACCTCAGTATATTAGTTAAAGCTTTCATTATCCTTCAACCCCACTTTATTCCATTTCAGCACTTGCTCCGTCTCTCCCTTTCAGCCACTGAATTTATCAAGTCACTGTCCTAAAATCAGATGTGACAGTATATGGTTATTTGGATCGGATGGTATCAAAAAACTTACAAAACAACAAAGCTAAAATGCGTTTCGGCTTATCCAAATCTACTCCCTTTCATGTCCTCTATTTGTTCTGCTTTCTTAATATACTGCTCTCTTTGCACATTTTTCTGCATTATACGCCCCAAATCCTCCTCTTTGTATCTTCTATTTGCACCGCTTAGTTCATTTTTGTCTTCTTATTCAGCTTGAGCACATGCCTGCAAGTCTTCATGTCCTATTACAGATAAAGTACCAGAGTATTTCAACTGATTGCTAGTTCGTGAGCTTATTAACTTTACATTCATACAAAGAAAATATGGATTGAATCAAGACAAGTTATGAGTTCTACAGGGCTCTAGAGGAAACCTCCTGTGGGGCACAGAACAAAACTACCTACTGACTTTAATAGAAAAAGAAATCTCGGCAGGGTGGCTCTACTCTGGGAAAAGAAAAAAAAAAATCACAGACGATAGTTACACTTCATGATCTAAAGACAGAAAAGACCAAAAATCTGCATGGACATTTGACTCATTTCCACATCTAAGAGCTTAGTCTAACAGTTCCTGAACTGCACTAGGGAATATATCCACATTAACAGTGTTCAAAGAGATCTGAGACCTCTGAGGTGCATTACCCAGTTCCTTCCAAAACGGAAAATTAAGTACTGCAGTTGGCTGCAGTGTACTCTCACATTTTTTGGTACAAGTTCATCAAGCTACAAGCATTTGTACAATGACTGTGAAACCTATTTATCTAAGCAGGAAGACATCTAATATCCACACACACACATATGGAGAGGAAAACAACTATTTCCATAGGATTTTTTAGTGAAGGATTCTTATTCACATACTATAACATATGTGCTGTATTCAGAACAGGTTTGGTTTGGCAAAACATCTATACTTCAGCATCCATAAGCTGTTTATACTCATCACTGCATTGAATATTGAACTTGTACCCTAAAACCAAGCCAGATTTTGTAACACACTAAAAACCACAAATTTCCTGCACTCCCCAGCCCCACCAAGAATATTATGGATTCGGGATTAAGGTGAAACAGAATTGGTTTTGTTGCATATCAGCATTCTGAGACAATGTTATGAAACAAAACCAATAAACTGAAGATGCGCACCAGATTTGTCTCCCTCTTTGAATTACGAGATACTTTCCTATGAATACACTTGAGGTATTTATACAAACACGTAACTCCACAGACATAGTCAGTGCAAAAGCCCTTTTAAATGGAAATACACAAATTAGCCCTTAAATCTCAGATCCAATCTAATAAAATATTTTCTCTCCACTCACATACACATGGATATCACATTGCTATTTTCAAAATAACTATATTGCTGCATTTTGAACTGCAATTTGGAAGAAATTAAAATTACTTCCTTAATACATTTTCTAAACAATTAAAAAGAAGCGTATTAATATCCTGAAGTAACATAGTATGCATACTATGGAAACATCTTGGTGTTGCTGTTAATCCTCAAAAATAACTGTTCATCCTTTTAAAAGAAAGTAGTCACACCTCAAAAGGAAAAATATTCAAAGCACTTCCATTTATATATTACCTTCAAACGACTGGACATGTCTTCACAGCAGCTGCTCATTGCTTGCACATCTTCATTTATACTCTCAAGTTCCTGCATAAGTTCAAATAACAGTAACTGTGTTTTTAATCAGAAATGCTGTGTCCAGGCCCAGCTTCCCACTGCAATTAAATGCCCCAGTCACAATGAACATTGCTGCTCTAGGCTCCCTGTTAGTCACTGCAGAGTAATGAACCTCTAAAGATCAACAGTCACTCAGGACTTGCACCTGTTTGAAAGATCCAATGCAACATTTTTAACAAATGAAATAATTTCACTGTAAAAGTATATCTGTCCTGGAAAGTTAAAATCTCTCTTAATCCTTTTTTCTTTTTTTAAACTTTAAATTGCATAGCAGTATTCTTGTAAGATAGCTAGTCATGCTGCAAAAATATTACCTCTTTAACTTGCTTGAATATGTGCACAAATTCTTCATTTATGGCCAAGCTTCGTCGTTCAATGTCTCCACGCAGGTTTCTTCGGGTGCGCAAACTGTTTTCCACAAAAAAGGTCGAGAGAGCCTTGAGTGCTTCCAGCATTTCCTAGGAAATAATAAAAGACCTTCAGTTTCCATGCAGTTACAAAAACGCAGGTTAAACAGTCTGTACCCACCCCAAGTTCATGGTCTTATTAAAAATAAACCAAACCTAATAAATGGTTTTAGAGGAAAAACTACCTTAACACACTCCACACCAGCTGGCAAACAACTAAAATAATTGCTGAGCCTTTCTTCTTCTCTTATAACAGAAAACTTTGTCTACAATTTCACAGTAGCTTGAATCAATAAGACTACTTTCTGTAAATGAATGACCTATCCACAGCCAGAAAACATTTAAATTACAAAAAGCTTGAGAAATGCCCTCCGAGGCAAGTGATACAAACCTCCCTACGATCTGAAGGGATGAAATAGGAGCGTGGCATGTTGCTAAAGAAGAGGAAACTAATTGTATTTGTAATTAAGGCTGCAAAGGGCCGCCCGCAGCTCCGCAGCGGAACTGAGGGTACGGCAGGACTCGCCTCCCCGCCGCGAAGCCTGTCGGGGCCCGCGGCCCCTGACGGCTCATCCGGCCCCCGCCCCGTCCCCCAGCCGCCACCCGACCCACCTTGTCATTGTCCAGGCGCGTCTCCAGGATCTTGTTGAGCTTGCGGGACAGCGGGTTGGTGCCGGGGGCAGCCGGGAGCCCCGGGGCGGGGGCGGCGGCGGGCAGCGGCGGCGCGGCGGTGTCGGCCATGGCTGCGGCCCTCCCCGGCCACAGCGCCGCGACACCGAGCGGCTCCGGCGGAAACGCGCTCCGAGGATTTGGTTCCGGCCTAGCGCAGGCCGGCTGCAAAGGCAGGCCTCACCTGGTGCAAGGCGGCAGTCAGGGTTTTCCTGTTTATTTCTTTGTTTGTTTTTATTGATAAAATAAAAATACATTAGATTTAAAATATTAGTAAATAAAAATAATTTACTTACTAAATAAAGGATTTTGAGCCGATAATACAAAGAGGGTTCACTTCATGAGGCCAGAGAGCTATATTTATTTCACAAAATAAATGCTTTAATTATGAGCACATCGAGAAAGGAAAAATAAATGAGATCTGTATTGTATAAGCCAGCAGCAGTGGCTGTAATGTGTGTCCAAATGAGGAGGGTGTCTTGTTTCTGCTGTGCATTTACTGACACAGAGGTGAACTCCCAAGGTCTCCTCACAGCTCCAGAGCACAAAATCACAGAACCAATTAAGTTGAAAAAGACCTCTGAGACCATCGAGTCCAACCTATGTCCTAAGAGCACCGTGTCAACCAGACCATGGCCCTGAGTGCCACATCCAGTCTTTCCTTAAACACCTCCAGGGACGGTGATTCCACCACGTCCCTGGGCAGCCCATTCCAATACCCAATCACCCTCTCTGTGAAGAAATTCCTCCTCATGTTCAACCTAAACCTCCCCTGGTGTGGGTTAAGACCATGGCTTCTCATATTGTCACTTGTCCTGTCTGAAGTGCTGAGGTGTGACTGAGGGATTTCTGTGGGCTTTTCCAAAGGACAGAAATTGGGTACACAGATAAAGGTAAGATGCCATGGAAAGAAGATGACTAACAGCTCAGAGCTGTTATTTAAGAAGACACAGGTCCCACAGTGGTATTAGCTGTGAAAACAACATCACCTTTCCATTTGTCTGATGGTGTGTGTTCAAAAACCAAAGACTCAAGCAGTAGCTTAACTCTTCAGGAGTTTGGGGATTTCACATTGCTCTTTCAAAGACCCTTCCTGAAAATAACTGCAAGCAAGTCAAGTAGACATTGCCTTTATGCCCAAGGTGGAGCACTGAGCTGCTGAATGCTTTTATTCACTAATTATTTGTTCTTTTAGGCTGAGTCGTTTACCGCAAGAAAAAACTGTAGGACCAGAGCCCCACTCTTGAAATCTTAGCGTGATAGAGACAGCGATAGGCTATTTTTCTATTTAATTTTTGTTTGTTTGCTTGCTTCCTCACCTGGATCCTCTACATAAAAGGCCAGCTTTTCTGAATAGTCTGTGTAGTGCCTTGTTTCTACTCTTGGCTAGTCAGCAATAAGGTTTTCAAGCATTTTCAGACACCTTGTTTTCCTGAGTTTCTGTTTCTCATCCACCCTCTTACACCAATGTTATCTCCTTCCAGATGTCCTTTACTTCTGACTAAACTTCCAGGAGCCAGGATCTCCCTTCTTCATGTCAGAAGAGATAAAATAGCCTGCAGTCATCACAGGTGTAAGCAATTAATATTTAAGCATGTCAAGAAAATCCTGTTATTAGAAAGATTCCCTCCCACCTATAAGTTGGAAGTTGTTAGTTGTTTGAACAACACTTCAAATGTTGTTAACCTGATGGATGAGTTGACAGAGTGAAGACACACCTTGAAGTCAGAAAGGCTCCAACATCTGAAACACAAGTGTCAGATAAGTCATGACCATTGCCAAGTCTTGTCCAACAAGTTATACCACAAACATACAAGGAGCCAGAAAGAATTCCCTCTATTAGTCAGTACATGCATTTTCTTTTGAAGCAACCAGTTCTGTTTTCAGATGCTTCTTCATGGGTGTGCATTTCTTCAAGAATGTGTTTCGTGAGCCAGAATGCTTCTAGCTAATGTAAAACATTGGGCTGACAGGAACCAATGGCATTTTGAAACAGCATGTGTTTATCTATACATGTGTTCTTTTGAAAAAATGAGAAGAAATAATCAAGGGAGCATTTTTTTGCCTCTCACAAATCTGAAAAGTGTTTGTTTGAGGACACCAGTGCTTATATCTTGTTCATCCTTTAGGTATATTAGATGCAGCTATAAAAAGAAATCCTCTCTTTTTCTAATATGAATAATATTTGCAGGGTAGATTTTTCCTCTGAACAGATTTTTTTAAACAAAAATGCAAATGTGACGGCAACGAAGCCACCATCTAGAGCTCAGCTGGTGTGCCATGGCTTGTATGCATCACAAAGGTGGGTTTGGCACGACATTCTTAGCAGTCTGCTTGCCCACCAGCAAACATCCTCTTAAATCAATTGGATGTACACTGAGGGATAAAATGCTTGTGAGTTTGTGATTTGTACTGCCAGAAGGTACTTTGATTTCAGCTATCAGTTTCTGTGTATCAATGGTAGGCAGTTTGTATATTGTGTATAATTTACTCCACTGCAAGTTCCCTTACCAAAACTTGAAACGGCGGCAGCAGAACTACACGTGTCAGTAAAGAAATGTCTGGCACAGGGTGTTTTCTGTTAATTTTCTTATCTCAGTTCCTTACTATGTTGGTTTCTGGTTCTGTGGGCTTTCCCTCTCAGACAGCAAAACTGTTTGACAACTGTTACCGCTATGCAGCTGGTGAAAGTTCACAAACCACTCATTTGGTGCACTACAGACAGGAGCACGGTTCAGCCTGCAGAACAAGGTGTGGTCAGGAATGCCACCTGCTGTCTATGTAGCCAAAGCTGTACTTTCAAATGCTTGGAAGTACGTGTGCTTTCTGAAGACAAAGACAAAAAAAAGGTTTGTAGTAGTAACCTGAATTTGTTCCACAAAAGGCTAAGTAGTAACAAAACTTCAGTGGATGGATAGGTTGACTGGGATCAAACACATGGCTGTATGTATTTCCCTACACTGTGGCAAAAGTGAAGTGACAGAGTAGGACAGAAAGAAAATATTTTCTTAAACACAAAGAAGAAGGAATAGCCCCTGTATGGGTGTGGTCATAGGCAAATGAGAGTGAGAAATGAGGATTTCTGTGATGAAGGAAAAATAAAATGTACAAATACATTAAAAGAAGAGAGGAAGGAAGGAAGGAAGGAAGGAAGGAAGGAAGGAAGGAAGGAAGGAAGGAAGGAAGGAAGGAAGGAAGGAAGGAAGGATACACTAATGCAGAGCTTGCCTCAATGCGATGCACAGAGCACGTAGGAATGGGAAGCATTATGAGGTGAAGTCAGGGAGGTGAAAGGTCATGTAAAAATGCCCATAATTAGTTGTATTTTTCTTACAGTATAATAGATAAAAGGAATTTGACAATTCCATTTTACATACAATTTACAGGCCCTGCTGCTTTCAGATGCAGTGAAGAAGAGTATCTGCAGGAAGCTGGCTATGATATATTGCTGCTCAACTATGCCTCCCTGTGAAAATGTTTACAGCCCTTTATACTGTCATCCCTACAGATGATCAGGTGAGTGGAACTTGGCTCTGCCAGGCTCTCCAGTGCACACAGCATACCCCAAAATAAACCCACCACTGCCTTACAATCTTCACTAGTTCTCTGCCATGAAATTATTCCTTGGCTTTCTCCAGTATTTTGATGCTTTTTTGTGCTACGGTTGGACTAGAAAATCCAAGTGATAGGCAGAAGCACAGGAAAATGTTCTGTGTCTTTAAGTCAGTTAGAGCTGGATTTTTTAATGATTTATTTTCTTAGAGGTTAGTATTGTAGATACTTTTCACCAGACCAAATCAATCCCCCGAGCTAACAATTTTTTTAAAAACTCAGACAATGTTGACCTCATTTTGGAAATTGAGGTATGACTGTGAGTGATTTGGCCAAAGGTCACCCTGACAGCAACACGTAGTCATGTAGTGAAACCTGTCTGTGTCCCTTGAAGGTCCAGGAGAATATACAGTTCTAAAGTTTTGGGTTAGCTCAAGCTATCTCTTGAGGATTTATTGTCGTGCTTCACAGTCAGCAGTAGAGGCTCTAATATATGTGATGCTGAATCAGCCACCTGGTTGAGGAGCTATAAAACTTCTGTTTGTTATAACTCACTGAAAAGATAACACTAGCAGTACAGTGTGCACTTTAATACATACCAAGCCCATGAAATCTTCCTGTTCAGCTCCTGCTAAAAAACCCCAACCATTGATTTCACGGGGAGTACTGTGTCAGCAGAACTAATAGGGTTTAGTCTAAATTTATTTGATTCTAGAACACTACAGAATAAAGGACTTTTCTAAAGAAGTGGTTGTCTAAACTATGTGGCCACATCCCTGGCAAGGTCAATTACATTGGTCATGGCACTGCCACTCACTTCAGTGAGGGCCGAAATATCACCTAAAAAAAGAAGAAACAAATGGTTTAGATTGTGGAGCCATGAGAAGAAATATCTGCTTGTGGTTGACAAACTGCATCACCTTAGTGACACTATGTCTCTGTGGCTGAAGTATAAAGCTTATCTTCCTTTGCATATGCTCACTGGTATGCTGATAAGATCTCTAATATAAAAGATTACTCTTATCATTAGAATAACAATATAGCAACAAAGAGGAATATTTTTGCAAAAAAAAAAAAAAAGAAAAAAATAGAAAAAAAAAATAGAAGCAGGATATATAACACATGATAATGATGTGTGCCAGACCTGCTGCCCTATCTCTTCAAGCAATGACTTTCCATGTCCTGCTGGCAAAAAGTCTCTGGAATGTGTTCTGTTTCGTAGGTGAAATAAAAATAACCCAAACAACTGAACAAAAATTGCAACTATTCACCATCAGATGAACAAACAGTATCCTTCAGTATGTCCTGATCTCAGCTGAAGTCAACCTTTAGCAAAGAAAATCTAGAGAATGATACCTAAATTACTGGGCAGTGCCCTCACATAAGCTGATTAACAAAAGGCCCTCTACGAGCTCATGACAGGGTCATGATGTGGATCATGACAAGCCAAAGGTAGATCTAATAAAATGTAAGAATGATGGCGTTAGAAGAATTCCTTTTGAGTCAGTCCATCAGCAGCACAAGTTTTAACAAAGACCATGACTGCTGCAAACTTTGACTCCAGCTGCTGTATTTTAACCCAGACCTGTGGGTCATACGTCCATGTCTTACAGATGTCTGTCAAATCTCTTGGTTTTTTCCTCCCTTGACTTTTCTGGTATGTTTCTTGTGAACAGGCTCTTATTGTGATCCCTTAGTGGAAACTCAGGCACTGCCTTAAGTCCCCCCAGCTAGTGATCAACTATGATTATTCTTCACTGAAGCATTCTTGTTATTCCCAGAACCCAACCACTATGGTCATTTTGTATTTACAGTTCAAGTCACTGGAGATGTGTGATAAATGTAGCATATACTGCTGTCATTCAGGATTCATACAGGACTCCAAGGCAGTATAACTCCACTTGGCAGGACAAGAGATGCATAAACGTAGAATGAAATGCATTTTTGCAGCCCTTTTTTCCCCACTTTTTTTATTACATTGACTGGCTGGTCTCTGTTTTGAAGCCTATTTGAATTTTCCAAAGCTCCTTTTAAACTCCTGTTGTACAGCTTCTGCCCTCTTGCCCTTTTCGCATCTACACACACACACTTCTGCCACGCAGGCAGGGTAGTATGACAGGCTTCTCTCAGCTGCAGGCAATTTCTTTACCATAGTCAATATCCAAAGTACAGTCCTTGGTGTTAATAACTGCTCTACTGGATCTGGTAGCTGTTGGTTGGGATGTAGTTGCATAAGATGATAGAATTCTCACCTTGCTAACCCAGCAAACCCTGCACAAATTTTGTAGTGGCAGACAAGAGTATATGGTCAGGGACATCTGGCACATAGAAACTCCCTTTTAAATGGCAGCTAACAATTTTGTCAGGCAAAAGTGTATCTGGAGCCATGAGCACATGAGGTGTTCTTGAGGGAAAAAGCAGTAGTGTGGCATGAGGCAAAAATTGTACAGCTTCACCACAAAAACCATTGTCTTGTGAAAGAGCACTTTAGGGATATTGCTAGTGAAAGTTGTAGAAAACATGTTGATGATCATGGCAATTTTCATAGCAGTAATACAACATCAACCTAATTTTACAGGTATGGGTGTCATAAATAGCTTTTCCTAGTGCTCATAACAATTCTGTTTGGGTGAATTTAATGGAATTTTATTGCTGCTTCAGGAGAAATAAAAGTTTCTTAAATGCCAGAAGTCACACTCTCAGACATCTGTCAGGAGGGTAGCCAAACAGCTTCTCAGCTGTGGAGCTACCTGGTATATTTGGATTTGATTCTTTCCGTAAAGTTGACTCAGAAGTGTCATCTGGGCTTGCCTCAACCATTCATCTTTGTGTGTCAGCTCATGCAGCCCTTCCAAAGCCTTGGCAAGATGCTATTGCCCTCAGAGACGCTGGAGAGCTGCTGTGGATAAAAATAACTTATTACTTAATGGCTGACACTGGTTGCAGTCACCACAGTTGAATTGCAGACAATTTCTATGCAAAGACCTGCTCACCTCCAGAAGAAATACATTTAAACCTGCAGTTTCTTGCTGAAATTACCTGGCACCCCTTTCTGGTGGTCATTTCTGCCTTCATGGCATTATTACAGAACTAGCATCCCCATGACTGATGCAGTGGAAGCGAATAATTGTGTCCCCAAGGGCAGGCAAGTGTTGTTTCTAAACTTTGGTATATGTGCCTCATATTTATCCATTTGCAATCTGAAACAGTGGGGATGGAGTGAGTCTCTGCCAAGAACTGGCAGACTGGTGGTGACCTAGTGTGTCCTGGGGTCACCAGTGGGCTGCAGGACAGCAGGAGGGAGCGTGGTGATGGGCTGGGTGGTACTGGTGTCGCTCTGTGGTTACACTGGAAGGAAAAAGCATTGTGTGTTTTCTGCATGGATGAGAGTTTTGACAAAGCAGGAGTTCTGTGTTGGCATCTACTGCAGCTGACTCTGTTGGTGAGGCTGGGTGTACAGAACGGTGTCAACAGCTTTGTGAAGCACTCACATTCCCTGGCAGAAGCTCAAGGAGCATTTCCAGCAACCTCCAATTAGAGTACTAATTACAAGAGATTATCAAGTTCCCCAGAATAGACCCCAAGCTTCCTTTTGCATGCAAACTAGCAAGGACTTTCTTGTCCATGCAGGTAAAGCTCTCTTCAGAGAATCATCAGTCTGAATATACATCACCCATCACTGTCAACTTTCTTTAAACAATGCCATCTTAAAATATTGTGCACGCAGAGCACATGCCTGTCAAAAAGCAAATGTCATGTTGAGTGAACTGCCAGTCTAGGGGTTTTGAAAGGATATTTTTATGTTAATTTTGATGAAATTTTGATGATTAGAGGCTTCTTTCTTCTTCTGTCCCATACATGTCCTTTTATGTGATATAGTCTAGAGTATTAATAATATAGGCACAGCAACATCTCAAAGAAAAGCTTCAGGTGCTTTAACCAGATTGCAGATTGCAGTGCTAACTGGCAAAAGTAACAGAGTTGTGCTTCACTGCAGAAAGCTTATGACAAGAAATGCCAATGCTGGCCTGGAGCTCGACTTTCCTTTTACTGGTCAAAAAGCAGATTATTTTGCTGTGGTGTAATTGCTGATCCATTGCTGATACAAGGAGCTCTTAATATTAAGTGGCCTAAATCTATTCTTGCTCTCTTCAACTTGAATATCTGAACACTTCAAGACAAAATTAAGAACTTTTAGAGGGATACATCTCACCAATCTTCTAATACCTAAAAGTCAGAGGTAAAATCAATAGCTAACCATCCTATCAGAGAATGGAAAGAAAGGCACTTGCAGAAGGCAGTTCATCCTCAGATTCCTACCCAGTCCTCTCCACTGACTGCATAGAAAACTTGTGCACTGGACTGTTGAGTAGAAATTTTTTTTTACCCCTATTTGTCTGACTGTGACTTTTGACTTCTCTGCAAAGAATTCTAAGAGTATGCACCAGCTTCAGTGCTGTAGAAATTAAGTACTGTGTTTGAATCCTGGTGTAACCCCAAGTTCTCCTTATACTCATGGGGAAGGGGCTAAAAAACACAGGAGGTTTGATTTTAGAATTAAAAAATGAGATGTCTTACTTTCACAGCAAAATGATCTAGTTGGTGCCTGTAGGCATGTGACATATCATGCAGATGTCTATCATTTTGGGTGACATATCATGGACTTGCTAGTTGAAAAGGTAGAACTGCCCAAGGGCTAGTTTACTTTTTGCACCTGAATCAGAAAAAATGTTTACATTTTCATTCATTAATCAATGCTGCAGTCTAGGTCATACCTGCTTCTTCTCTTCCCTTTTCTCCTGTGCCTCTTCCCTTCATTAATTTTGTCACCTTCTCTCCATCTTCCCATGCAAATCCCTCTCTCAGAAGTATGTGTTTCGCTCTATCACAGATATGCCCACTTGGAATACATTACTCACCTTCTCAGATACCAATATTTATCTAAATTTCTTTCAGTATGATGGGATTTGGACACAATTTCTATTATCGGTAGTGGAGATATGCCAGCATACTACCACAGGGATACTGGCTGATGTCTGATTCATTGAATAGTTGTTTTACAAGATTTGAATGTGAGCAGGAATACATATGTTGAGGTCCATTCTCCAAAGTGTCAGGCACTGTCTTGAGGATTGTGGTGGTTTAGTTCGTGTCCTTTTCTTTTTGTGAGATAAGAATTAGAAGAAGGGCAAAGCAGGCTTAAAACTTTAAAGAATATAAAGAAGTTTATTACTAACATAATTAAAGGTAATAAAAGAATAATAATAATAAAAATTAAAGCAAATTCCCCCTTTCCCTCCGGTACTTCCCCCTTTCTTTCTAGTACCTCCCCCCTTTTCCTCCCAACTTGCACAAAGGATAACACATGTGATTTTAGGTCAGCATTGCAGTTCTTAAGTCTCTTCCATATTTGAAGAAAATGAGGTTTCTTCTGCTCAAGTGTGGTTTTCCAAACTGCTACTAGCAAACAGACCCGCC
>VWZT01006843.1:550582-704459 GCA_013397055.1 Pachycephala philippinensis
TTCTGGCGGCAAGGTTCCCCCCCCCCCCCCCCCCCAATGCCTCTCTGGCAAGTTTTTATCCCCAGGGGTTTGGCGTTTTGCAGGTTGAAAGGCATTTCTGTGGATAGGCTATGGGTAGATAGGTGTACTCTTCTTCAGTAGCAGCATAGGCCTTTTTAATATTACAGAAGGGACTTCTTAGTGTTTTAAAAGTAAACAAAACTTTTGTGTAGTGCACATGGCTAATTTCACTTACAAACTTTGTCTACATTCCCTCCTTGTGCTGAAGTAGTATTCATTTTATTGCCTTTTCATGAATTGGATTCACTGATTGGCATCTAATCATGCTTAGAAGAAAAAGCCCCTGTAAATAGCTATCAGAATTAATTTGGCAGCAAGTGTCAGAAATGATCATAAATTTACAAATGCAGTTAGAATAATGATCCAGCATGAATTTAACAAGAAATACACCCCCAGCCTCTGGGAATGGCATGTAGGTTTCTGTGACAGTCAAATCCAGTTGGCTACACTGATAGTGAGCTTAAAGGCTGGGAGTTGTCTGAGAGGGATGCAAAGGGGTTATGGCTCCTGGGTTTAAGCTGGGAAAAGGCAAAGAAGAGCTGGGCTGAATGCAAGCAGGAATATTAAGGGAGACCTCTACCTTTTAATTGTGTGCTCCTTGGGGTTGTGTAGGGGTGAATGCAAAAGGTGTGGCAACGTCTTCACTTACCAGAAGCCCACCTGGAGTTCAGGTTCCTGGAACTTTGGGACATCAAGTGATAAAAGGCTACTTTTGCACAGGGATGCCAAAGAACTTGGAGTGCTGGAAAAAATGTCTTCTTGTAACACTTATTTTGGGGTTGTGCTAGTAAGTTTTACCTCTGTCACAGGAGTCTGCTCTTGAAATACCTTAGGCACTGTGAGTGGTTTTGCACTGGAGCTGCAGGACCATCTGTAAAGTGAAGTACATTCTCCAGGCATTGCACAAGGAAGGTCTAGCTAACTAAGGATAAGCAAGACCTCATCTATTTTTTCATTCAGTACTGGAAAGATCAGGACGCACAGTGGAGAAAAGTGAGGCAAGTACACAGGGAGCCCCTGAAGGTGGCTGCAGAGTGTTCCTGGATGTGCACAGCAGCCTGTGCCAGCTGGGCTGCCTGCCACCACCATCACACTGACCACAGAAACTGGTGTCACCGAGTGTGATTGTAGGGTCTGCTTGCAAGGATGGGACAGAAAAGTGACATGTCTTATTCAGAAGTCCCCTAGGAAAGAAAAACACTCTGGCAAACAAATTTTTTTTTCTAATGTCAGTGTCACTGAACTTGTCTTTTTCTCCTTTTTTGTGTTTTGTTGTTTAATTAGGGACCTTTGACTTCATGATGGGAGGAAATATCCCCCCAGCTGTTAGGATCCGAGCTTGTCCCAGTGTGAGGATTTGTCAAGGCTGAGAGATTCCGGATTATCCATAAAACTCCTCTAAAATACCCAGTTACTTTTGTGTCTTCCCATCGTGAGGGTTCTTGGAGCAGATACAAAGATGGCCTCCAGCCTCACCTGTGCCGGCGTCATCTGGGCCTTCCTCTCCTTCCTCTGTGCCGCCGCCTCCTGTGTTGGCTTCTTCATGCCCTACTGGCTCTTGGGGTCTCAGCTGGAGAAGTCTGTTTCCTTCGGCACTTTCCGGAGGTGTTCCTACCCGGTTCGGGATGAGAGCCGCCAGATGACCGTGATGGTGGAGCAGTGTGGCCGCTATGCCTCCTTCCAGGCCATCCCAAGCGCCGAGTGGAGGATCTGCACGGTGGTGACGGGCCTGGGCTGCGGGCTGCTTCTCTTGGTGGCCCTGACAGCGCTCATGGGCTGCTGTGTGTCCGAGCTCATCTCCAGGACCGTGGGCAGGGTGGCAGGAGGCATCCAGTTCCTGGGGGGTAAGTGCTCTTGTGGTGAGGGGATGGGGGTGTCCAGGCTATCTGTTTGCACGTGTGGAGACTCCCCTGGTGCTTTGGGAGGAGGAGGGGGTGATTCAAACTTTCTCCTAGAGAGGGAGACCACTTGGCTCCCTCAACCACTGAGCTGGTTGTGTGGCTGCCTGAATGTGGCCCAAAGACACAGTGGCCTGTGCTCTCTTGTGCTCAAGTCCCTGTCTTGTCATTCTGTGACCTTTGAGAACTGCATGGCAAGTCAACTTTTGTGGGCCAGCATCTTCACAGCAGTTTTGTGAGCTGTCGTTTCCAGCACAGCCTAGCTGAGTTGGAGGTACCTGGAGAAGCATGTGGGCTGCAGATCCACACGGAGCATTGTGGTTTGGCAGAGGAGAGGCTGTGTTATGTGGGAACAACCTCTCTTTCTCCTTCCTACCCCTATTACTGGCAAAGCTCCCTCCAACTCTGCTATCTGCAGCTGCACGGATCTGGCAACAAGTTTTTGGCCCAGGTTGGAAGTGTGAATTGTTTATCCCTGGTGGAGATGGCCCACCATCTCCTGGGAGGAGCCCTGCTGGGCTGGCTGACCCACGCTGCCCGCTGATGGTGCCACAGGTTTGTTGGCTCCATGGGCTAGACAGTGTGTGGGAGAATTACCTCCGCTCCTTTTTCTAACTTGTAATTGTGTGGCGTCTTTGTAACTGTAAGAGTATTTGAAGGGTAGGAGACAATAAATAGGATCCACAAGCGTGCTTTTTACAGGGCAGTTTTCCCAGTAAATCATCACCCTCTTGTCATTGGTGACATGCGGATCAGTGGCACTCACTTTTGCCTGATTCAAGCGCTCCACTGCTCGCACGCACTTGCCCCATAAGGTAACGTGTTTCTCCGAGCTTTGGATGCTGAGGCAGTGCAGGTGCCAGCTTTTTGGGTGCCCTGCAGCGTCCGATCGCAGCCAGGCACCCTGGCTCATGCCCCAGAGGAGTGGACTGTAGTGGAACCCTCACTTCTCTCCCCTCCAAACACACGCTTGCCCTGCAAGGGCAGTCTGGTTACGTGCCGTGTCTGCAGCTTCTAAGGAAGCACAAGACAAAAACTCCACTAACTGTCCAGCTTGGAGTGGACAGCTGAGGCAGGGAAAGGGCCCTGTGCCAAGCCTCCAGCCAGGCGATGCCAGTGTAACTCCCTCCTGGCTGTGAGGAGTCCCGTCTCCAACTTTTTGAGTAGTTTCTGCACTTTAGAGCAAGCTGACCCCATCACTTCACCCTTCCCTCAGCTTTGTGACCCACAGGCATTCCTGTGTTTAATCTGTCTGACAATTTGAAAGTGCAGCAGCTGCTGGAGAGTTAACTCTGCTGGGAGCTGTGGTTTCTTGAAACCTGCTCCATTATACAGTTCCAGCCAGGCAGTCGGGGGTGGAGGAGGTTTTCAGTTCGGTGACAATCTGCAAGCCCGCTTTGTCTGACTATTTTCTCTTAGAGCCCTCACACGCTTTAACCACCCCCTTTTTCCAACTGCTGTTTCGGCTCATCTGGTTTTAATTTGCGTTTGGCCCCTTTCTCGTGACCATGCTCCCCCGTGTGCCTGTGGAACAGGCCCGGCAGCGGAGCTTCCAGCTGTTTACTTACAGCCACCCCAGCAAACACGGCAGCTCCAGCAGTGGGCAGATGGCCGAGGGATGCAGGAGGAACCCTGCTCCCCCATGACACTGCTGTGGGCTGAAGGTGTGCACCCTTCTCTGAGGCAGGATGGTGGCTCCTGGGCAAGGAGGTGAGAGGTTCCTTCAGAGCACACCATGGCAACCCCTGAAGCTTGTCCAGGCTGACCAGGCAGCATCCCATCCTGCCTGGAAGGGCATGAGCAGGTAGTGCTTGTTCTCAGGAGGTGAGAATTCAAATAAATGTAAACCTGTGATATGAAATGAAAATTGCCAACAACTTTGCTTACAGTTCAGAAATTAGTTACACAGCATGTCTAATTTTCCCCTCTACTGGCTTTTATGGTTGTCTGGCATTTCATTCAGCACTGCTGGAAGTGTGTAAGAAAAGACTAAAGTGAGAACCATCATTTCTTAACCTGCTTAAAACCTAACTGTGGGGGCACAAGGGAGAGGCCAGGTGGTGAAAGCCAGTAATTTGGATAAACTGAAGGGACACATTAGGGTAAAGAGGAGTTTCTTACATCCCTCATCAGATCCTTAGCTGCTATAAATCAGTGTAGGTTAATTGTTTAAATGACATGACTACATTTACTTAGATGTCTAACTTAGGCACTATAATTACTATGTTGTTTTATGTCAAGATAGCCGTGAGCTGTTCACCTTATTTACAAACAGGGAATGCCAGCTCTTTGTTCCCTGTATTGCAGTTGTAGGTTTAGCTGTATACCATGATGTGGGCTTTGAATATGGCTTGGTGGCAGTGTAGTCATTGTCATTTTAGTTGGTCTCCACTTAGAGATCTATTCAAATAAAACCCTTAATTTTTTTTTTTTTTCATTGGGGAGAAGTACTCCCATGTAGCTTTGTATGAAGGAAAAGCCTAGGAAAATAAGCAGCCACTGAGTGATGCTATTAATTCATTCTCTGCGTTCGGACAGGGAGATGGCTAAATGGTTTCACTTTCTTTTTGTCTGAGGCATCTGCACCCATACCCTGCTGGGGCTCTTGCTCCAGTGGCAGAGGATGAGTGTTGGAATAAACCACATTTCTCTTGAAGTTAGAAACCAGCATAAAGACAGGTTCAATGTAGCTAGTTTATGGCTTTACTTGCGTTCCTTTTGTTTAGGATCCAAGTAAGTTTCTCAACATGATTTAAAAACACAGACTTGAGGAGGAAGTAAGCCAATGGATAATGGATTATTACAGGAGGCCCAAGAGCAGGGGAGATGTACAAGCCACTGAAGCAGTGGTGAGCCAAAGCACTAAGGTTGCTAAAACTTACTCCAACACTAGAAGCATTTTTGCTACTATGAAGAGGTGGCAGAGAGGTTTGCTTATCAGAGCTGGTAAGCAAACAGCCCGATCCTTTTCTTCTAGCATTGTGAAGGAGGAATAACTCCAAGTAGGTCAGTGGAATAACACCTGTAAAAAAGTAGTGCAGCTTGTGCTAGCTAAATGGTGCCAAGGTTTTACAGCTGGGATTTCCCCAAGTCGAATGTGGCAGCTCAAGGGAGTGAATTATTCGTGAGTGCTTATACCATAAATCTGCTCTTTTGATGAAAACGGAACAGCAGAACCTGCAAGAAATTGCAGATCTAGGCAGAGTCAGAAGGGCTCTTTGGATATTGTTTGATCCTATGTACTTAGTCTGTATTTGCTATTTCAGATGATCCTGGCTACAGAACATACATGTATTTTAAGATGACTCCGGGGTGAAACATGGCGAATTTCTGTTCCTACTGGAAAGATTGCATCACAGACTTTTCCTCTTATTCACACCTGTGGGAGCCGCTTCCTTTCCCATACACGATCACGTGGCAGCTCTGTCGCCATTACAGCAATTGCGTGCATGAAAAACAATGTTTTTAGCTTTTTCTAAGGCAATTTGGTGGTGGGTGACAAGAAGTATCCGACCTCCCAAGGCCAGCCTTTTCTGCAGTGGACATCAGTGGTCTGCAGTCCACAGCTGGCAAACTGCTGCTGTGGTCTCTCAGAACATGCTTCCTGGGCATTTGTCTTGAACTGCTTCAAAGAAATGACAACTGAGGTGAAAGTTATGCTATCTGTAACCTCTTGAGGGCACAGTCATGTAGATGGATACAGTCTTCACTGATAACATTAAGTGAAGTGTTTCCAGCTGGTTTCCTTTGTGTGTTTGGAAGACTGAGGCATATGTAATGTAGCTAGAACAGATTGCAAGGATGTAGCTTTGACCATAACTATTGAGGATATGACAGCAGGGAGTGAAGTTTAACAAATCTGTGGCAAATTGGAGTCTGTAATTATTGATCTCCTTTTCATTGTGCCGTGGCAAGTCAATTCCACTTAAATGGAGAAACGAGAAATTTGCAGGTAGGTAGCTCAGATATGACATACTAATTTCGTGAAGAGTTTCACTCTCTAAATGCAGAGCAATGATTTTAAGAACATAGCAATATTTTTAAGAACATAATGAACTTAAAGGTTAGCCAGTTTTATGAGAGGCAGTGGATCAAAAGGCACAAGTACTGCAAGGATGGTCAATTTAAAGAGCATTACGCTGGCAAGGTGAAGCTTTTCATTAAAATGGTCAGCACGCAAGAATGAAATCTTCACTAGCTCAGAACTCCCTTTTGCTGTGTAGAACAGCTAAACCAAGCTCAGAGTATGGATCCGAGGGAACAGAGCATGAAACAATCTGCTGGATGGGACACCTCTCTGAACCTGACACTATGGCCCTGATTCTGAGTGCCGTGTGAGAACCCTTTCCATGATTATGTGGTAGCCATGTGGCTGCCAGTAACTGGCATGTTTACTGTCATCTTTAGCATTCGTTGATTGCACTCTAATGAAGCACAAGTTTTGCTACTCCCTTCATTAAATGAGCAAAGTTTTCAGCAGTGTCTACTCTTCTGCTCCTTATTTCTCTGTCGTGTTTCCCTTATGTGGAAATGCTGAAACTCCTGAAACTATGGTCCTTGAATTGCTGGTTAGAAAATTTGGAGAGCTCTTGAAACAGGGGGTGATGAAAAGAGCATTTGGTTATTTGAGAAAAAGGGGAAACAGTTCCTAACAACTTCTGATTTTGTCTCAGAAAATTAAATGTGGCCTTATGAAAAATGCTCTTAGCACTTTATGAAACTGCCGGAGAATCCTTCTCCAAGTGTTCTGTGCCAATAGAGGCCTTAATCGTTTCCGTCACCCATAAGGTACTCAGGGCAAACGTTTGCTGGGTGCAGAGAGCGGAAAAATAAGGACTGATCCCTCAAGATGAGGAGAATGTTGAGTGTGGGGTGATGTTCTGGTTCTGTGTTGTCTGTCATGAAATCTCAGAGAAAGCCTTTGCGATTCTGGGCTAAAGATTTTAAAGAGACAGATCCAAACAAAATCTGCAAGTTGTTTGCATATTAATGGCTGAATATGACTTTGTAGGTGAGATGATACTAAAATGTAAGGGACAGAGGCGGAAAGAATGCTAGGTCGTGGCCTTGTGGCGCTCTGTAGAGAAGCTCTCCCTCAAAGGATTTGCTTGTGGAGACAGTTAAAAAAGTAAGAAGAGGCTCTTGGGAGAAATGAAGTTAAGTTTCAAGAAATGTGGCTGGCAGTTAAAGACAGCTGTGGGGTTCAAGGGGAACAAAACAGTCTTGATTCTGAGGCTGGCTAAGAAAGGGGCTTTGGGGAGAGTAGTTACAGTTGACTACAGGAACAAGAAACTTCTGCGAAAGGTTTTTGTGCAGCTGGAGGAAAAGGCGCTGACCAGTAACCATTATTTCATCTGACAGCTGAAGTGAGGCTTTCTGCTTTCTGCCTGGAAGACTAAGATCAGCGTAATTTTCTGCCTATAGGGAGAAAATGTAACTGGGAAAAGCCTTGTGGGAACAGGGAAGATCTGAGATGGTCAAGAGACTTCTATCAAGAAAATAGTGACCCCAGACTCTTTCGTGGTTCTCCCAAGCAATTTCATCCTTTCCCCCATCTGTACATGTTCTTGCCATCTCTTCCTGCAACTTGTACCTGAAAAAAAACAGACATTAAAAAAATGCAAAGATTACATTTTAGTTCTTTCATGCTCTTCAGCCTAAAAAAATTTTTTTTGAAAGGCTAACTTTTGGGGAGAGGCAAGGGAGGGGCATTGCTTCTGTCCAACACCAAGGCCTCTTCTTCACCTGCAAGTTAGCTGTTCAGGGCTGTTTAGTCACACCTTCCTCTTGTTGGACGCAAAACTTCTCTGACTTTGCTGTGCTCCTGTAAACACATGACAGGGCAATCCTCACCCTAGACAAAGACAGGCTGTAGGCTGGGTACCAATCCATCATCTCTGTGCACATTTAGACACTGCAGGAGAGGCAAAGGAAAGGACCAGTAGCCTCACCAAGGTAGCAGAAGAAGAGCGAACAACGAAAGCGACACTGTTAAATGTTGCTAGTGAGTGATGGTGTGTCATGTCATAGGCTCATTGATTCAGCAATAATAAAGTCAGCAGAGAACACTGTGACTGCCTAGTCTGAGGTCTGCTGTAGCATGGGTCATAGGACAGCCTTCATGTAATTTCAGTTTGAACTAGAGTGCATCTCTGAGAAAAAAACTTCTAGTCTGTATTTAATTAAGTTTGAGAAAAGCCTGATCTCCATAAGTTGTTCCAGTGGTGAATTACTCTGACTGCTTTTCTTCCAGATCATTAATGCAAATGCTAAAAATGTAGCACCAAGAATATATCATTGCGAAATTATGTTTTCTCAAGGAATATTTTGTCTTTTTTTTCTGTCTTTTAAGATCCAGCACTTAGGTTGTTTTTAATCCATTTAAGATGTGCTTTGTTGTGGTTTCTTTACCAGAACAACCTGTATAGAAGCTGCTTCTTAGCTGGAGTGTTTCACACTAGTTGTTTCTCCAGTTTTCTCTAGCCATCCACCAAAGGATTAAATGCACTGTATAGTTTTGCAGCTTCATCCCTTTTCAGCTAGACTTTGACTTGCTAAACTGAATCCTCTGACTGCTTGTGCCTATGCTAAGTCTTTGCTTCCCAGCACTACAAGGTACCTTCACATACTGTGGCACAGCATAGAGTCAAATTCTTGGATTTAGATTTGGAGTCCAGAATAAGTAAGGCAGGGAAGTGTTACTGTTTGGGAAGATGTTCAGGACAAGGGAATTTAGACAGTGAAATTATCTTAAAGTTTCTGTAGCATATGTTTTATTGAAGGTAAGCCAGCTCTCTCTCCGCTGTATTCAGATAGAAGTTAAAATATAAAACAAATTCAGGATTGAAGCCTGAATGCAATGTATGAACCCATGCAATATACGTCCTCTGTCAGTTTATAAAAGGACATTACTTAGATTCCTGCTCTCTTATTTAGATATAGACTGTATTACTTGAATATTTCCTCAATGCTTGGGCCATCAGGTCTGACTGATAAGGAATCCAGGCTAGCAGGTACTTACTTGAAAGAGGTAAAAAAAGGTGCAGAATTACATTCTGTATATTTTCAAGAGATTATACTGTTTTGCATGGTTGCCTTCACCTTGGTCACAGAAGTTCCCACTGCAGCCTTGCTAAAGGCTGCTGCCCTGACAGATCTAACAGCACAGCTTTTTTGTGGGAGTTTCCTTAGAGTCCCACTGAAGGAGACCTGGTTAGCAAAGTTTGCTATTTAAGCTAACACCAAGCATTTTAACGAAACAGGTTAGCAAGGAAGGGTCAGTCATAAACATTACTGGTCCTAAGGTGCAGAATCAGTAGCTCTGAGGAGGCCATCCCTGCCAGCAAGGTCACAAGCAGTGCAGAGCAAGCAGGGGGTTGTAATGCTGCTGAAACAGAGGAGATGTAACTTGAAGAAGACAAATGATATGGAGAGTAGCTCTCATACTTAGCTGTCTCACTTTTTAAATTCTGTTCTCAGCCACTTCAGATAACTCTTCTGGTGTTTCAAAATCTTCCTAAAAAAAGCATCAGGGCACTTACAGGCTGCGAATTTTTGTGTGTCCTTTGAAGCAGTGACACTTAGTACAAATTACATCACTATTTCTATTCTACGATTATTGGATTTGACATTAGTCTGAATGGGTGTGGTTTGATGATGACTTTCTTATTGAAGAGCTACCTCAGTGAATTAAATTGTTTATACTGAATTGTTTTGAATACCTATTCATTTTGGTTTTTTAAAAATTATATTTAATCCTAATAAAAATTTTGACTAAATACAGAGGAAAAAAAAGCCACATGCAGAGTTTCAGCCTGGAGCAAATTCTGCAAGTAAGATTTTAGGTGCTTTGGAAGCACATTTAAAATGGAAATGCTGAGGTATTATTTAAAAAAAAAAAAAAAAAGAAGATGTTGCTAAAATATTGGGGAGAATCTCTTTACTTCTCTTGTCGTCCTATTGATGTTGAATATAAAAGTGATGTTTTGAGTATTGCTGCAGCTGTGTTGCGTTTAAGCAGAATTTTGCATTAAGAACAGAATTTTTGATCTAAAGAAGTCCCGGAGTGCTGTTTTATTTATCTGTGGAATGAAGTTCAGTCTTCCTGCTTTTTTATCCCTTCTTTTATTAGAAAGAAACAATGCTGCTCAGCACTTCTGTGACACTTTTCATTTCAAAAGGTTTTGCTTGCATAACCTAATGAAACTTTAGAAAACATGAGGCAGGGGACCAAATAATCTATTTTGCTGGTGTAGAGTCAGAGGAAATTCAGAGTTACTTCATTTCAGATCCTTTGCATTTGTGTTGATTAGAGCAGAATCTGGGTTGGAGTTAGCAATTTTGTTTCTGCATTGAAAGATCTGGCTTGTTTTGCTTCCTGAGATATTTCAATAGATATTCGAATATTGCTGGGAACTTCATTTAGGCATCAAAATGTTCCAATATTTTCCAGTGCAAGTGAAGTCATATGCCCTACAGACAGGACAGAATTGTTCCCAGTGGTGTATTTTCCAGGATTTTGTCCAGTCTGTATTAAATGTCAATGTAATTTGTATTTTTTTCTCATTTCTCTTAGGAAACTCAGCTTACTATGCATCCCACATGGAATTTTTCTTTCACAGTATTCAACCTACATTTTCCTTTCCTCTCTCACATCCTTTTACTTCTCCAATACACATTTTTACTATCTAAGGACTTTAACTTTGGCTTCACAAAGTAAAATAAGGCAGTTTTCAAACTCCATCATTTCAAGGGAGTGAGGCATAGAATTCGAGAGCAGCCAACGTATGGATTCCATGCAGTGAGCAGTTTGGAAGGAGTGTGGTGTAACTAATAAGCACAGGATGTATTTGTACAACTGAAAGTCCAACCACAGCTGCTTGCCTTGCACTGGCCATCATGTTGGCTGGCTTCCCACTCAAGGATATCCTTTGGCTCTGTGGAACACCTTTGTTGACTTCAGTGATGTTAAGCTTTTAAAATTGCACAAGTGTGAGGTCCTAAGTGGCATTCAGACCATGTGAAGATGGTCTTAAGTCACAGAGGACCAAGAAAGGATCCTGTCCTTGTTTTTGGGATGACTCTGCCACCACAAGACATCACAGGTCAGAGGGGCAATATTGCATTTGACAGATCCCTTCTAGTAGCTGTCCTGTATCTTCTCAGGCATGAAAATTTGGGCATGGTCACTGCACCATGACAATGCTGGTGATAAGGCCGATTCACCAGGCTTGATTAGATCTCCTTTACATTGTTTGTTCCACTGTCAGTCCCCTGACGTCACAGGTACATCTGAGAACAGAGGCAGTCCTTTTTTCCTCTCCAGACTGGCTTTTCCTTAGAGCCTGACCTGTTGAATCAACAGCAGTATTCCTTAATGGAACCCAGGGGAAGAGAGGATCTGGAGCTCAGTGCTGTTGCTACTTATTGTGGCTAGAGGGATTTGGAGGAGGTTGCTGCTCTGTGGCAGTGCAGAGACCTTAATGGGATGCCAGATTCTACAGAATGCCCCAGGTATGGAATATTAATTGCATCAGGACTAACACCTTAGAAGAAAAGTCTTTCTTGAGAGGATTGCTGCACCGTCAGCTGAGTCCACATTTTCTTGCGTAAGCCTGATAAGACCCAGTCTTTCATGAGAACTGACCACTTTGAATTGATTTGCAGGTACAGTTCTTTACTAGGCTAACAGACTTTCATGTAAGCTTGGCAGTAGTTTGTAGGAATATGAAGAAGAATGATAATGAAGGAAAGCCTAAACAATTACTTATTAGAAATCATTGTTATTTTGTCTTGTAGCAGAATCCAAAGAGCTTCAGAGAGAATTAAGAAGAAAATACAGAATTCTGATAAACAGTATGTAATTTCTATAATAATGTAAAGATTTGAGTTTTTTTTTTTGCAATCTGACAGTTCAGTTGTCTTGCATTGTTTCCTAATAAAGATGCCTTTGTGATATGAATTGGTATTGTTAATTTGAGAAGAATAGTGTTCTAACAAATGGAGAAAGTATTGAGATAAAGGCCGTTGAGATGAATGGTCAGTCTGGAATAAGAGAAGCTGCGTCTGAAATACAGCACCCTGTGAAAGGATATGAAACCTGCTGACATAGTGATGGATAAGAAATGGCCTTACAACTTCTGAGGAGTGCACTGCCTGACTTCTTCACAAGTTCAGGTTCTTGTCTAAGCCTGCAGCTAAATAAAAGCCTATTTATGAATACTTTTTTTTTTTTTNACAAACTTGATATTCAGAGCATCCCAAGTCATTCAGGTCAGGCACAATACAGCTGAATGCCAGTTACTGGGAAGGGTTACTAGGATGTACTATAAAGTGCTTTGTTTGGGGAATTTATAGAAACCAGGGTAGAGTAATGTTTAGGGACCTTTGGAAGAGTATGTGTGAGAAAAAATTTGTTTCAAAATTTGCTCTGACTCAGCCCAGGTGCTGCTACATGACTACGAGCTTTGAATGTCATTTGGAGATTAGTACAATCTGTCTGGCAAATTTGTACAAACATTCCCAGGTGTACTGTGTTGCTTCTGTTATGGTTGTTGTTGTTATAATGTAGGAAACTCTTGAAATCCATTGTGATGGGGAAAAAGGAAGAGGCAGTTGCTGCTCCAAAGAAGTCCTAATTGAAACAAAGTCAGATGGGGAAATTGAGGGAGATTTGGGTTTATTTCGTCTTTAATATGGTAAGAACTGATGCTGACTCATTTCTTGTGTGCTTTGTAGAGGAGTAAGTAAAAGGAGACCTCTAAATGTTGGCTTGGTAACAAATGACAAATGTATAACTTTCAGGGGTAAAGTTCAGATGACCTCTATTCCCCTAAAAGGTCTTTTACTTCAACTGCATCCTCAGAAAGGTATGAGCAGAGGAGGGAGCAGTCAGAGGCAGGGGGATGTGTGGGGAGGGAAGCAGGGGAAGTGGGAATGGAGAGGGCTGTGAGAGGAGAGGAGCTTCACCTCCTCGTGAAGTTCCATTTGCCATACCTGCAGACAGATGTATTCCTTGGTACTGCTGACTTGCAGAGGATATTTCAGATGTGGTATGGGTTATGCACAGGAAAATAGGAAACTTAAGGCTTCTGTGCTATAGTTTTAGATTTCAAGGAACTCTGTTAGTTTTCAAGTTCTTTTTCTGGCAGTAAAAACATGATGAATGGCACTAAATACTGGCATAAAACTCTTTACAACCAAGACAAGCCCCAAAACCCTTACAGGCACATTCTGCAAAATCAAGAGGTTGTGATTAAAGTCAGGACATTTTTATGAGAAATCCTTTTATAAGAAACACAATGGCTGGAAAGCCATTTGGAGAGCTTTGTTCACTACTGGAAATCTCCTCTCTTGCTAGAAACTTTCTCTCCAGAAAGTATTCCAGCTTTGCTAGCAGACCATTAAGAGGAGAATCTGGCCATTTAGGCCAGGTTACAAGTTCGAGCAGTTTGCAGTGTTGAAGCTCATCAGTGAGGCAAAGGTGCAGACCCTGAGCCTCTCTGTGTGGCCCAGAGCCAGGACTACTGATAACCCCCTAAACAACTGAAGCAATGAATGTACTGAAGCTGTTTCCAATGAAGATGGGCTGCACAGCATTTTTGTCCCATGTCCTTAACCAGATTTTGAGGGATTACTCCCAAAATGAATGCAAGCAGTTCTGTTTGGGAGACCAGGCTTTTCTTAGCACAATTTCAAAATCATGCTGTTATAATAATTAAGGAGTAAAATGATTCCTTAACAGGCTGCAGTGGAAGGATGCTTTGGCAACTGTTCTCCGTGTGAGCACTGTTGAAGAGAGTCCTTCTCCTATGCTGGCATTATCTTCTATTTCCTATTCTCCTCTACTGACTTCAGTTCATTGCTCAGGCTGTGGGAAGGGGCCACCATGGCTGAAGATAGTTTATGCTGAGCCATTAACAACTCTGATTAGCTTGTTCCTCTTTTCCATAACAATTTGCAATAAAAACTGTCAGGAAAGAACTGTGCAAGAGCTGGGACAAGCCTTACACTGGAGATGGCACATTCCATTTCATGCCACTAAGCCGGAGATCCGGTGCTAAGAACACAGGAAGCTGGGAAGATAAATACTGTAACTCTTCATCTCAGGCATAAGAATTGCAGTCTGTTTTGATCTAGTGATAGAAAAAAGTCATTCTACTTAGCTCATCTAACATAGTGGCTAGTCTGATTACAAGCTTCTCTGCTTGGCACTTTTTAAAATTCAATTTGGCTGCCTGTGCCCTTGGCACACAGTGGGTTTCATTAAATTTCACAGCAGTTAGTTTTCATTCCCTCTGTGACACCTTTTTATCAACATTTGACTCTAGTGTAATTTCAAGCAATTGTGCTTTTTTTTTTTCGAAGTGCTTGTACCATAATAATTTGGCAGAGCAGGTGGGGGAAGACAATTCAGACACTGTTGCAAATCTCTGTAGAAAAGTAATATATGAGAAGCCAGGTCAGCCTGCAAGTGTTTTTCACGTATGATGACAGCAAAAAGGAGCTCCTTCCCTTTCTGTATCATTGAAGATTGTCAAAAGCACAGTTAAAGAGCTTGCTGTAAGAGGCAAATTTTATTTCCTTCAAGCTAATCACAGCTTCATTTCAAAAGCAGACCTAGTGGACTGCTGCTGGATTGACAACCCAAAGTTGTCAGACAAGCCTGCAACCCAGACTGCTTAGCAAGTCTGTGTGAGTTTTCTTTTCAAAAACAGATTAGGAGGTTGGTTTGGTAGGAAAGTGTGTGTGTGTATGAGCGCAGGAATACAGAGAGCACATGCAGTTGTTTTCCTTTTAGTGTTGGATTCCCAGTCTTTGGTAGGTGGGGTGAGGCAAAATGAGCACCCCAGCATGGGCATGGCATCTCTTGTTCTCATCTCTGGTACCTCCTCCCCAATGCAGAGCAACATTTTGTCCAGATGGATCCTGGGCAAATTTGTACAACTATAAGTGGTTTTGCCAAAGTATAAGTGGTTTTCAGGTGCACTCTAAAAGGTCTTTATTTGCAGAGTGCCAGCCCTTCTGCAATGCTAGCCCTTTTTCATTCTGCCAAACTGAACTTCCAAAAATAATGTGTTATGGCTTCTCACTAAAATTTTAAAAAGTACCTAATTAAAAATTAATTCAAAGTGAAGCTTAAAAGTTCTTAAAAGTGAGCTCCGCATTCTGAGGTAACTCAGAGACCGACAGATCTGTGCCTCGCTGCCAAGACAAGAGCAGCCAAGCTTGGGAGACCATAAATTATTTTTGGAATGAGACTTCCAATTGATGAAACTTTTCCTTATGCTCCTAAGAAGGTGTTAGTTCTTGTCCTTTCAGTTTTCTTAATGGAATGTCTTTCTGTTCTCTACCCTGAGGTCTCCATAGTGCCCTTGTAGGCAAAGAGTTTCTCAATGTACACAGTCTAGAGCATCCTGAAAAAATTCAGGTTTTTCTTAAACACATCAGGAAAGCTGGAGATTATGGACAGCTCCCCACCTTCTTTGCAGGAGAGACCTTTGTGCTCTGTAGTTCCTGGTGGGAGAAAATTCACTGGGAATTTTCCTCAAGGCACCCGCCTTCCTTGGATGTTCCCCATGTGATGGGACTGGTCAATCCCTTGCATACACTGGCACAACATCTTTTTCGTGGATAGGCTGACAGTAGTTTACATCTCAGTGGGCCTCTTGAGTTCACTGAGGAGGAGGAGGCTTAGCTGTGCCAGGAAAGCAATGGGGTCTTTCCAGCAGTGACTCCAAGCATTCACCGTGTCTCTGAAGGGCAGTGGCTGCTGCACGAGCTGTGTGCTCCAGCTGCTGCTTCCCAACAGTGAGCCAGGTACCCAGCCAGTGCAGATTGTCACGGAGCCGTTGAAATCAGCCCTGACTTGGATCTGGCTGGAAAAGATGGCCTCACCCTTTCTTCTGGGAATGGTCTTTCCAGAGCACAATTTTCAGTGCATGAACCTCTGGCTATGGACTGAAAGCTCTTTTTGTTGTTTCCAGGTTGGCTGAGTACATTGGTTGGCTGGCTTGTGGATGAAGGCATAGCTCATAGTTTCTGTGAGCTTTTTTTTCCTACTAAGCTGAATATAAGAATACAGATTATTCTCTAGTTTAGCATGAGGGCTTCAAGTACAGGATCTTGGTGTTTCCAGCATGAAATGCTCCAGTGTAAGTAGCAGACCTAATACAGTGTAGCAGACTGTTCAGCAATAAAATTGCTCTGGGGGAAGTTTCTTCCTCTTTCACAAAATTAATGAGTATTTTATATCCTGAAGTCTGGAGATTCATATAAATTTTATACCTAGCATAATGGTAGAGGTTTAAACCACAGAAATCCCATTATGATTATGATCTAATTATGCAGAGATCCAAGACACGGGATTTTTGATCCCTGTACAGGCCGTTCACTTAAGAGGTAGAGTCAATGANGGACATTAATATTTAGACAGACTTTTTTTGCCAATGTGGCCAGTGGCAGCTCTGAAAAAGTAAATAATCAAAATATTATTTGAGCATGCAAGTTAATACGTATCTTAGAAGAGTTGTATCTTCATATTTTTTATAAGACTTTAGTAGAAGGCCATGTCCTTTTGTTTCAAGATGATATAGTTCATCATCAGTGCTGATGAACACCTGACTCTGTGGGCCTAGAGAGAAATAGGAGTGCTAATGCCATATGGATCCTGACAGATGTCTCTGAGTATTTACAGGCCTTGATATATATGCAATCTATGGATATTTCAAACCTGATTAACGTTTCTGAACCTGAGTTAAAGTTGTACTTGTCATTTCAATAGTGTCAAGGCAAAATTAATCAGAGCTCAGAAGATATGCATTCTTACAGACATGCTAGTGACAGTGGAAATATAAACCACTGAGAAATATCCTGCTGAAAGACAGACTCTAACCTGGATTTTGGAAGAGGATCTGCAAAACTGGCTTACTGCCACGGACAGCCTCTGAGGTGGTGTGTAATAGTGTAGCTGGCATTTAGTGACTAAGGTACCAGCTTAAATGACTAAGGGCTCTGCCAAGTTATATGTCCTGCAATAAGTCACTGCAAATCTTCTTACTTGTGAAACATTAACATATTAAATATGCAAACTAATCTCTTGAAACAGTTCAGATAAGCAGCATTTTTAAATGTACCCAGTCAAGTGTTTTTCAGTCAATGAAGCTCAGCAAGCAAATGCTTTCATCTCAGTGGCCCTCTTGAGAACGGTCAAAATTTATACCTGGTTGTGATTTTAGGCTGTGTGACTGTCTGTCTTTGTAGTAAAAATAAGAGAGCAGAATGAATTTTTTTTACCATTAGTTTTGTTTATCTTTGTTTTAAATAGGTCAGCGATAATCTTTACAAATTTCAAAAGACATTATTTCAGCCTCAGTGAAAGCTGTTAGGATCCAGTTTGAAAAGCGTCAGATCAAATAGTATGCCTTTTCAGAAATCATGCTTTTTATTTATTTTATTATTTCCCTAAATGAGGGACTAGCAGTAGTTTTGCTTTAATAGCACCTGGTGTCTGTAGGAAGATATGATGGACTCTGTGTCTGTAGATGGGTGTCTCTGTTTCCCAACAGAAGGATGGTGTAGCCCGTCTGTCTGTAGTGAAGCTGGCCATCATTTTTAGGTGGAGAGGAAGCATGAGCTAATTGTTTAATTAGTTTTGAAACTGCAAATCTTTTGCCATACTTATGTTCTGGAAAAAAGCACCCAAGCGAACAGGGCAAAAGTAAATAATAAAGAGGATCTACACAGAATCAGCTGCCACTGCAAACACTAAAGCCAAAGCTAGAGAAGACCTAAGAACATTGAAGTTTGGGGTGAAAAGGGGTTGGACTTTATTAGTTTCTTCCCCCCTAACTTTTTATATTTTACTTCTTGCTCATTGTGAAAATTGTCTTAATTTAGACCTTGGCAAGAGTATAACAGCCTCCACTACTTCCACTTACCTCTGAATTCAGTACACGGTGACCTGTGTACTGATCCATTGACACAGTGACCTGGATTTGATCTTACATCTGGAAATCATTCATGTCTCTTGCATGAAATCTCTTTGATTCCTCTCCACATTTTTCCCCTCTCCTCCCAGGACACTCTTTGAAGTACTTTATGCCATATCCAGCAAGCATTCCTTAGTCATCATGGTAGTGGTTGTTCCCATTTAAATCCAGACTACTTATATTGTCTTTAAAATATCAGAGATTTTTTTTTAACCTCCAAAGACACAAGGATAATGAAGAGTCTTCTATCTTGCAAACAGATGGTGAGAGGGGTTGCTTCCAGACTGGGAGTGTAAGTCCACTTTGAAAATAGGCTGGGATTGCTGTAAACCAAAGGGAATGGTAGTGTGGCTTTCAGAGATCTTGAGCAGTGGATAAATGAGAGTGGGAGGCAACCGTTGCCACTGGACTCTGGTTTCAGCGGTTTTGAATGTGAATTCACAGGTTGCAATCGGATTTTTCATTGCAGCCTGTCTTCAAGTACCCACAAGAAAAACTGAGAAGACAGATGCATCTCTAATGAAGCTAATCAGTCTGTGAGATGGATGAGATGGGCTAAACAGGATGGCAAAATAGGAAAGATTTGAGGGAAATTAGGACTGCATAATTTTTTTTTCCTTCACTATTTGAGTACACGGTTTGATGTCATCTCTGGCAAAGCTGATTGACAGAATTCTATATTGTAAGTTATAAAAGTATCTTTCTGGAAAATTTTTATCTTCACAGTGCCTCAGCACAGATGCAAGTAATATTTTCCCTTTTACAGATAGGAGGCTAGAAACTTATTGAAGCTTGTATTTAAAGAAGTGTTGAATAGAGGCCTTCCAAGTCTTGGGTTCAAGCGTAGCCACCGACCCAGCTGTCATGTGCCTCTTCCTTACGGTAGGTTATGACTACAGGATTATCTGCCTGGCATTTTTGAGGCAGACATGAATTTATACTGTGTGCAGCCTGAGCTGATGGGTGACTGGGCAGTGTCGGTCACAAGCTAACACACACAGTTTCTCAAGGCAATTTACCCTGTTGAGCCCCTTGCTGCCATAATTAAATGGCTTTGTGTAGTCCAGCTGTGCAGAAGGTGTGTCCTAACTGAAAGACACAGCTAATTTTCTTCCCTTTATGAAGGCTTTCTTGCAATAATGAATACTATCCCATGGTTCAAAAGAGGTCATAGCTTCTTTTATGTACAAAGATTATATATGCTTGTTTAGATGACTGGTTTTCAACCTTCCTGCCTGGTTGACTTCCTAGATTGTTGAAAAGCATGGCTGAGCTTGCTGTGCTTAGTTACCTTTTGTGGGTGATGGAAAAAGAGTCTGTGACACCTTCTATGGTCTTGGGTCACACCCACTGAGAGATCATTTTAGAAAATATAACATTTTCCACTGATATATTTGTAGGTTAGAGCTGCTTTGTTATGTGTGACTTTTGTTAAGGACATTTTATTTTCTTTGTGTACAAAGAAAAACAGTCCTGTAAGCTTCTGGACAGAAAAGCAAGAAAACATGCAAGCAAGGAATAGATCTGCCACACAGATCAGAAAGGAGATTTTGGATCAAGGATCTCATAGAGCCATTATGTGGTCATCTCATGTATCTAAAATATACAATACCTGCACTTTTATTGTTACGCAGATACGTATTTAGAGGGTTAAGGCAATGTGGACTAGATATTCTTTCAAAAGTTTTGTTCGGATATTTTGTCCCACTTTCTACCTGGATCTACCTGGGAGCAGTTAATAGAACTGCAGACTACTTGGCACTGAACAAACAATACTTTGCAGCAGGCTACACAATGTCATGTTTACAAAGAAAGAAACATTTAAGACGGGTGGTGGACTGAACAGAGTTTTTAGGTTGGCACTGCACTTACTTCAAACCCTCATGATCTTAACTAGTCTTTAGATATGGTCGTGTTAGGGGAGCACAGCTGCAAAACATTGCACAAAGCCTCCCCATATACACACTGTCTTCCTGCATTTTAACCTTCAGGCTGCAGGAATCTGGCAAGTTTTTCTTTCTTTTCTATTTTCTGGTTCGAGAAGGGACGCTCAGCTGGGTACCTCAGCTGAGAGTGAACAGTCTTATTGATATATGCCCCCGTGTCTCACTGTGAGTGCAAAGAGAAACAGATTTTCTCCCTTTCATCGTTTTGGGGGGCAGCAGGAAAACACAGGTGCCCAGAGCCGGGCTGGCAGCCCCTGCAGCATGCACGAGTTTATTGTGTGAAGAGCATGGCAGTGAGATTGATTGTCGTGGCTTGGTGTCTGTACCTGGGGCACCTGGTGGGAACTGCAGTGCTTGGAAGTTGATGGAAAATTTACAGTTTGTAGGAGTGGGACCTTGATACACTGATCAGCACAGTGACTTGGGATCTAAGTCTGATAGCTGAAGAGGACCAAGGCGTCGATACACCTCACTGCAAAAACTCCAGGAAATCCTGTATAGCTGGGCCTGCCAGGCAAGATCTAGCACAGCTAAGGTGACCCTCTGGCATGTCCCAGTGATTGGATCTCTATGGAGCTGTGGCTGTAAAGAACAGGGGCAGCTCCTTTATGTTCTGTGAAATAAGAAAAAGTGCCAAACAACACAGTTTTGTGATAATGTGATTGCAAGATTAATTGGCACATGCGTTAGCAAAGGACACAGAGAAAATTTGCATTTGCCTGTGGGAAGAGTGAGTCAGAATGACTTTGTACCTGTTTCCTATTACGTGTGTCTCACATATTTAATATTTTTAGTTTAATACTTCATTGTTTTCTTGATTATTTTAATTTTCTGAACTACCTCAGTGTGAAAACATATCACAGAAGATGCTGATACTTTTTATTTATGTAAGAGGCTTAAATTATACTTCTGAAGTTACTTACCCAGCATTTTATTTATCTTACAGTCATAATTATTTAGTGCCTCCTCCATCTGCTTTTATTTAATTATGTCTGTGTAGACAGCAGCCACAAAGTTAAGCCTCTTCAGGTTGATCTGTTGCACAGAGAGCTTTCTGTGCACTGTAATGAATCTGCTTGACACCTGGCAATTAAAGAGAATAGACTTTTTTTTTGCTATTCAGGAGAGCTGGCATGATATCAGACATGCAGTGATGTGACTTGGTTCTCGCATGTGGGGCAGACTCTCCCTGGCACTATGAAAAGGACAGGTGAAACAAATTAGAGAGTTGCCAGCTGCTTTAAACAACACTGTTCAGCTTCATAACCCAGTCTTGTCAAATTTCTGGAACTTGATGCATTTTTGTGTGAATGTCTTCTTCAGCCTTTTCAACTGTTGCCAGAGAGAACCTCCTACTGAAGTTCTTGCTGCTTAAAATTCAAGAGTGCTTTTAACTCCCCCTCTGAGGCAGGGTTTGCTACAGAATAAAGATATTCCTTATCATGCTACTTATTTAATATATCCTTTCTGATGCTGTAAAGAGTGGTGGAGAGACTGGAGTCTGTGTATGCCTGTTGGCTAAAATTATACTCCTATACACCTGTTTACTGCTAGGAGAATAACATTGATTTCTGTGGGATTTTTGCATGTTCACTCCTCATGTAACCAAAATCCAGATATGCACCTGCCTGTTTTCTGGGTGCACAGGCACAACCCCAGTTCCCTTTAAAAAGAAATGATTTTGACTATTTTGGGCTATTTTTCTTTAGCCTTGAATGTATCTTAACTCTCCATGGATATGACTTGGATCTACAGTTGCTAAGCTCAATGAAAATAAAATGTTAAATTAAGAGTTTATTGACAATTTTATCACTGAAAATATCTGTACTGTATGTCCACAAAGGTAATAGTTTGCCTTTCCCTTTCATTATTATACCTATCTTTCAGAGAGCAATATCCTTTAAATTAATGTTGTGACTTTGAGCCACTAACAACGGTTAGTTTGTGTGTTTATTTTGTCATTTAAAAAAGCAAACATTGTCATTAATTTAACAGTAGGATAAAATCTGTTTATTTTGATCAAAACATTGGAAAAACTCCTTGAACTTAACCTTAAAACAATGATGAGCCAGCCTTATTTCTCAGTGGTTTCTAATATGACTTGGATCTGCTCTGCCTTAATCCTCATCATGCCACTCAGTTACCCACTGTGAAATAAAAAAGGCAGCTCACAGAGGGAAAGACAGCAAAAATTGCTTTCAAAACTTGTTTTTGTTTTATAATTTATGAGAAATTAAAACTTTTGGAAAGGCTTTTTTAAGGCTCCTTTCTTCTTGGTCACAATTTTCTGGTGTTTTTATTAGCAAACCAATGCTGCCTCACTCATCCCAATAATAAAAGTATTTCAGCCCAGATTCATAGCTACAAATACACACTGCCCACTACTCATGGACCTTGTGCAACTACCTGGATGCGTGAGGGGACAGCAGTGGACGTTGTCTACCTCGATTTTAGCAAGGTTTTTGACACTGTCTCATAACATCCTCATAGAATGTATGGACTGGATGATTGGACAGTGAGGTGGATTCTAAATGGCAGATCCCTGAGGCTCATGATCTGGGGCACAGGATCTAGCTGGAGGCCTGTCACTTGTGGTGTCCCTCCAGGTTCAATTCTGGGCCCAGCATTGTTTCATTTACTCGTCAATAATTTGGGTGAATTCATAGATGCCTTTTCAGCAAGTTCACTGACACAAAGCCTGGAGGAGTGGCCCTTCAGAAGGACCTTGACAGATTGGAGAGATGGGCAGAGAAGAGCTGTCTGGAGCCCAGCAAAGGCAAATGCAGCGTCCTGCACCTGGGGAGGAATAACCCCAGGCACCAGAACAGGCTGGGGCTGACCTGCTGGAAAGCAGCTCTGCAGAGAAGGACCTGGGGGTCCTGGTGGACAACAAGCTGTCCATGAGCAGCATGTCCTTGTGGCCAAGAAGGTCAATTGGATCTTGAGGTACATTAGGAAGAGCATTGCCATCCGGTTGAAGGAGGTGATCCTGCTGCTCTGCTCAGCCCTGCTGAGGCCACATCTGGAGTGCTGTGTCCAGTTCTGGGCTCCTCAGCACAAGAGAGGCAGGGAGCTCCTGGAGCAGGTCCAGTGGAGGGCAACCAAGATGATTTAGGGACTGGACCATCTCTCCTGTGAGGAAAGGCTGAGGGAGCTGGGCCTGTTCAGCCTCAAGAAGAGATAGCTGAGAGGGGACCTCATCAATGTATATAAGAATCTGAAGGAAAGATGTCAAGAGGATGGAGCTAGGCTCTTCTCAGTGGTTCCAAGCAATGGGACAAGAGGCAACGGGCAAAAACCGATGCACAGGAAGTTCCAACTGAACATGAGGAAGAATTTCTTTACTTTGCTGGTGTCTGAGCACTGGAACAGATTGTCCAGAGCGGTTGTGGAGTCTCCCTCACTGGAGATATTCAAGAACTGCTTGGACACAGTTCAGTACAGTTTGCTCTAGGATGATCCTGCTTGAGCACAGAGGTTGGACCAGACGCCCCACTGTGGTCCCTTCCAACCTTATGAATTCTGTAATTCTTTGAGATGAAGGGAGCTGTTGGAAAGCAGTTGAAGCCTGGATGCTCCAAAGACACCATGTTGGCCAGCCTGGAACTTTGGGTTTTCTGCTGTTTCTCCTCAGTCTTTTCCAAAGTGATTAAAGACAACTTCTCTTTGACATAATTTCTATCCCTTTCCTTGCACTGATCAGCAATGTCACCCACTGGTTTTGTACCTGTGTGCTTCAGATTATAAAGTATGTTTTATTATTTTCTGTCTTCTTCAAGAGGTAAGCTCCTCGGGCCATGCCTGTGCTTCCTAGTACACTTTGGAAAAATATTATGGGCATCTAGTTCTCATGTTCTGTTCTTTTTCAAGCCTTTTATTGCTTGAAAGACCAGTGCAATAAATAGCAAGCTGAATAGTCAGATGGGAAATTCTTGAAAACTTATACCTTATGTCCTGCTTAGCTTGAGCCAGCATAACCAGATGCCAGGGGGGGCATCCTGCTCTCCCAGTCTCGCATCCTGATCCTGCTGCCCACCAGCTTTCCACCACCCTGTTACATCAAGAACTGCTCTGCCTGAAAATTGACTTGGGAAAAAAAGAGTTATTTTTAGCTGGATCAATTCCCCTGTTTGATTCCCAGCATGGCCGCATAAATGTTTGCGCTGGCACAGTTGAAAGGATGCAGTGGGAGTGGGAATGAGCAGTCACAGATCTGAGGAGGAGGAAGCCAGGAACTGTATGCATCACCAAAAAAGTGGCTGTGCACTTGGAGTCTTAAAGTCTGACCCTCAGTGGGAGGATCTGTGGAGTCCTAAAAGGGCTAGTATATAACAATATATATAAGTTCAGGTGATGATGAATGTGGAAAGTGAATGTTTTCAGCCACAACACCTGAGAAGCAGTGGTTGGAGTTACAGAGCAAGATGTTTTAACAGAGCCTTGCTGAACCTGGGGGGGGCTTTTTTTTCCATGATCATCACAGAAACAGCAGGTTGTCTCATAGCTAGATTTTCCTAAGTGCACACTGCAAGTGAGAAGTTCCTGCGGTAAACAAGGTTGGATGCTTAATTGCTTAGAAAGGAAATAACTTCTATTACAATATATTTTTTCAATGGTAGCTTTTAGGTTCCCTACACCGTAGCCTCTGTGACCAAATCCTTAGTCACAGCTCGAAGCTGCAGAACATTGTCATTATTCGGTGGTTAATGCAGAGATTTCAGTAATCCTCAGGGGGTAGGAAAAAAAAATGAAGAAAGGAAGAAAGAAGCTTCCTGCTGATGAGATTTCCAAAGCCGGAGTTTATGCACTGTATATTTAATGAGCACAGGTGAAGCAATTTTATTGTTTCTTTTCAGGATTGTATGAACCTTGTATTCAAGAGTTCTTGTCAGTGGGATTGCTGTACCCAACATTTAAACAGTACCTTGTGGAGGGAAGAAAATAGATCTGAAATAAAGTCATGGATATTTCTAATGCAGTTTTTCAGGATTAATTTTGCATGTAATCACGATACAGTTTGTCTTCCCCAGCAAGACCTGACGCCGTAATACATCACTGAGCTTTTCTCTGAGAGCTGATTGTTACTTAATGCCTGCAACCAGGTTGTGAAAATTTGAGGCTTTTTCTCTGCAAAGTATACTCTCATAAAAAAGGCATTTTTCAGAGCCGCGTCAGCTGAAGTGGTTTTGTTATTATGCTTGGGTGCTTTATGATGCTGTTAGCATCCTCCTTACATACTACACCAAAATGATCCATTATGTCATGTTAGTAGCTTCACTATTTAATCTGCCTTGCATTTATTGTCTTGTATTTTAAACTTAAGACATGGTCTTCTAAATGTAACCATCTTCTCTTTGTGGGCGTAAAACCCACAAAGAACATGTTCACTGTGGATTGCAATATCTAACGTTTTTTGTTTACAAAAGGGAGAATGGCAGGGGTGTCTATGTTCCCAGGGACTTTGATCCTCTGGAATCTTTCTGTTTGCAAATAATGGAGCAGGAGGTGTCAGCAACTCCAGAAATCTTCCCAAGCTACAAAGAATTGCACTGGTTTCCCAGAGTGAATGGAATCAATGCAGTATGTTATTAAGCACCACCAATTAAGATGACTGTTCCAAGTGGCTCCAAACATAGGACTGCCTTCCAGATATCCAGTAGATTTCAAATCTCTCCCTTAAAATGCCTTGCCGTGTTATTTCTTTACACATCTCTTCTTTAGTCTCCTGTATATTTGCTTGCTTTAAGTCCAGTCTGATGTCTGACACTGGCAGGTAACTATGTAATTTTCAGAAGAATAAAAATATCAAAACCACAATACCAAAATGACAGCTGAAGCTCAGTGTGCTCTGTTTTAGCCTTCTCCTCCCATTTCTAATTTGCAATGGGCTGCTGAAGTTAGCTTCTACCGCATGGCTGCCCATTGTGAAGCTGGTGCCCACAATCACTTGCTTTTTCTATGGAACCAGTGGGGCACAAGGGGAATTTCATGATCTCGGTGACAGTGATAACAATGCAGAGTCAGATCCTGACATTCAGGAAAGCTGGTATTGAAACTTGGCAGTCAAACAAAAAGAGCCCAGTTTTAAACCTCCGTGATAAATTGTCCTAACACTTAGAATTAAATGTGGAGTTGTTTTTGACACATGCATGGTCTCTCATATTGGAGTGGGCCTTTCTGAAATACTCTGTTTCAGAATAGTTACCTGATGTTTATATATCCTGTACTTCAACAAGGGTTGCACAAGCAGTTTTAAATGCCTCATGATAATGTCTTAAAACTTGCCATAAACATAACACAGCAGCTTCTTTACAGGCAATGACATTCCAAAAATAGTATCTCACTACTGAAAGGCTGTTCCAGACCCTTGGTCCTCTGATGGCTGGAAGTCTTCTAATCTTCAGAATGAATTTATGTGTTCTTAGTACATACTTATTTGCTCTTGGGCCAATGTTGAACCTTAGGTTAAATAACTGTTTTCCCCCTCTGCTCTAAGCTGCTCTGATGTATTTATATAAACAGCAATTTCAGCTCAGACTTGACTCCATTGTTTAGTGCTGTTCTTTCTTTTTTTTTTAAATCAAGAGTAGTTTTACTTCCTCTTTTAAGACAGAGTTTGCAGTTGTCTGTCTCACTCTGTTAGTCCTTGACACAATCTTGCACAAGTTTGTTGCTTTTTAATTTTTGTTTTCCTCAGTTTTTCAGGTGAATGGTTTCAGCCATTGGTTGGGGTGTTCTATGTTCAGTGAAAGGAGATAGGCCTCACCAGTAGGAGCTTGATCCCACCTATGTCACATCCCATCTATATTAAGAGAGAATACGTAGTTTGGAGGTGCCTCTGGTCAGTGTGGAGAGAGCCTGGACAATTAGCTCATATAAGATGCTTCAGTTTTAGCTGGCTAAAGTTCAGTGAGATGAATTGTGCTGCCTCTGGACAGCCTTATTTGGTAGCAGTCAGTCTCTTGTAAGACCAGAGGATGATCTATGAGTACACCCATGTCACATATTGATATGAATCTCCTCCTCCAAGCTGGCTTTGTAGGGCATGAAAACACCTTGCAATCTTTTTAAGCATCAGTTCAATGACACCATGGCATAATGCTTTATCATCTGTTATGCTCCAGTGCACTGAGTACGTCCCATAGGACAACTCTGGAAGGAGGTGGTTGCCTGCTGTCCATGTGGAAGGTCTGTTCCCCTGATTGATTATCCTTCTGCATTTCACACTTCAGATCATCCCTGCATAAGAAAGCTCTGCCTGATGAATGCTAATATTGGCTCTACAGGTTGTGCCTTACTTAACATCAGACTCACATTACTAATTTTCTTACTTTGGTCTCAAGATCTTTGGTGGGTGACCCCATGTCTGTATATTTAAATGACAGGAGATTGTGAATTTGCTCTCATGGATAGTGACAGCATCCTTTGTTCCCTAATAAGGCTTGGCAATTAATTGTGAAATTTTGCACAACAAATCCTTCAGCAGACGTGTGGCATGTAAGCCCCATATTCTGGGTTCAGTAGACCCTTTTTTGGGTCTCACTCCATAGGCAGAAAATTATGCCATGAATGAAAGAACGTGCTTGAAAAAAAGACTCAAGTGTGATGCCTTGCCAATGTAGTTTGTTAATGCCTGAACAAGTGTAGTTGAGTTTCAATTATTTATGATAATATCTTCTAGCCTGCCAATAAAATAGTGTAATAGGTTTTTTAAAAGTAATGAATTCCTAGAAATATGAGATCTTGTTACTAACATAAATTAAAACTCTGCTGAGAAGTGGGATGAGTACCCTTGGGGGTAAAGAGGTTGTTGGGTTCTTTAAATGTGTGGATTAGCAAAATGAGAATTAATGAGCTGTTATTATTTATAGAAGCAACATCTGATCAGTGTTTCCTCATAATTCATACCTCCCAAAACCTGGATTTACTTCCCTTTTTCTCAGCTAAAGGCTTTAGACTCAGTAATATTTCTTTTACAGAACCAAGATTCAGCAGTATTTTAAACAGGTTCTCCATTTTATGCTAGAATAATTATTGCTGATTTATGTTCTGTCTGTTTTGCATACAATGGGTCAAGTCCCTACTTAAAATTCATGTAGCCCCATTCATGTGAAAGAGTCTTTTAACAGTTCAGAGGTAGAACAAGGCAGCTGAGGAGATGCCTGAGACCCTGACTCAGACCAGAGACTTCCTTTGTGATCCTGACCAAATCTCTCTGGGTGCATTTATCCGCCTGTAGACAAGACAGCTGCATACCTGGTCTGTCTCTACACTCAAAGGAGAGAACAGTTCATCAATCAGAGGTTGTTATTCATACCGTAAATAGTTGTCCTAGATGATGGAGGCTTTATCATTTATCTGTGCTTCAGTATTTGGTGCTCCTGCTTCACGGTGCTCTTTCCTGAATGTCAGAGACTTGCCTGAAAGCCACCCTACTTCGGTGGTGATTCCCCACTGAGAGTTACTTCTCAAGTCTTAGAGCCGTTTTTAAATGCATATTTTGTGTAAGTATATTTGATTATATTTGGCTTATGGTAACTGCTAGCACAGCTGCAATTGCATCTTATCTGTACTGCTGTATCTGTAGTGCTTATCTATACTGCTGTTCCCACATAAAGGAGCAATGCCAGTGAGTTTGGCACCAGGAAGAAGTGGAAGGTCATACACCATGACATACAATTTCATATGCTATGTCTGTCTGCCTGTCTGCAGCATCAGTGCTGTCCCAGCAGCTCTGGCTATGTTTTGTACTCTGAGCCAGTGAACTATCTGAATCACTAAGAACCACCACTTAAGAGTCCTCCTTTAGTAGTGATTTGTAAGCTTTAGCTTCTGTGATTATTTCTGGTCCATAATCTCATTACCTAAACACTCCTATATTGAACAGTCTGAGTCACTTATCATGCTGTAAACTAATTTATTCCAGTCTCTTCTGAATGTGTTTGTTTTTGTCTTCTGATGGATGGAAATACCTCTGTGCTTTCTGCCTCTTGCTGCTGGCATCCCATCTATTTCTGCCACTTCCCCGGGCCGGCTGGTACTCTCACAGAGAGCTGCTATTTCCTTTAGTGAAAACAACCCTGATTTCTCTGCTGCATTTGCTGGCTTATTCCTAATTCTACTTTTGCTCTCCTTTTAATTTTGTCTTTAGTCTTAAGTATATTTTCTTGCTGTATCCTCAAAATGATATTTAGTGGTTTCCTTGATGGTTTCGTTCTCTGTTCATATGCCATATTACAATAACCCTAACTCAGATGTGTAGGTGTCTTTTCTTATTATTACCATTATTATGTCTGCCACATTCATTACCAGCTGGCAGCCACAAGCTTTACATACTAAATAGTTTTCCCCTCAAATACCCTTTACTCCTCTCTCAAGTTTATTTTTCTCTCAGTGTATGGGACAAATTACGTGTATAACTACATTAATGACAATGGGAACGATGGGTGTAAATCTCCCTTGTGCTGAAAGGAGAATGGGCCTCTTGGCACCTAAGATGCACCCTGGTGGGTTTTCTCAGTGCTTCTCCTTTGGGATTTCCCCCTGCCCTCTCCCTCTGGCACAAAATATGCAACTTGTGGGGAAAAATGTGCCACAAGTCATGGTAAATTAAACAGATACCAAAATCCCTACCAAAGAATGGGCAAGCTACAGTGGAGAAGGGCAGAAAACAGACAGGCACTAAGGAGGATGAATGCAAGCTGTGCCTTGAATAATTAGATGAAACATAAATAAAACAGTCACACAATTTGTTTCCCCACTTACCTCATGAATAGGAGACACCAGTCCTGACTCTTTCTTAGCGGAAGGGAAACATCAAGTTCAGTGATGTTCCTCCTGATTTGCAGTGATGAAAGTGAAAAAAAATTGGCTTTATTTTGAGAGATGATCTTGAGGGAGTTGTTGGAGAATAATGAAGCTACTGGACTGACTAAAGTCTCCTGTTACAGCCTTTTATATGTTAGGGCAGAACTCACACTTTGCCTTTATGATAAATTAGTATTCATCCTGGAGCAAATATATATATTATGGTCCCAATGTGTCTTATGAGTGAGATGAGAGGCTGAACCATGACAGAAAGGAAAATGCAAGAGAGTTAATTTATTTGGCATGGTAAAGGAGGCTATTCTGTGAAGTAAGAGATTATAATACAAGGAATAGTGCCATGTGACAACTTTAGTAGAGTGCTTTAGCATATTCAAAAAAGCAACCTAACTGAAACAAAAAACCTGGCCACACTGAAGGATATCTTGAAGGGGTTTTGTATGTGTTTTTCTTCAGAGGTCATAAACAAACCACTGAATATTGCTTTTTGCACATAATGGAAAGGCACTAACTTGTCCCATTGGTTTCAGTAGAATGAGATGGGTTTTTGTGCAGGCACCACTGTTATTATTCTTTATTAATTTGCTTGGCATCCAAACAGGTGCTTTGCAGACAGACACAGTAAGGTTTTTACCCTGAGGAGCATAGGAGTGTAATTAATCCTAGCAGTGATTTTAACAGGACATTTCAGGCACTGAAAATTACGTCTTGTTTTTAGAATCAGATGTAGAGGAGAGGTATGGACCAGTTCTGCAAAGTTGTGCCCCACAAAGCCCAAACTCCTTCCCTCTCCTGTCAGCATCTCTCTTTCTTTATGGCCTGTTGACCCATTGCATTTGGGCTTTGACATGTAGGAAGGGAGAAGTCCTGGAGCTGTACAGCTGCAGTTAGGCACTCCAAAATGTCCCTCTAGGAAATACACAGGAGTCACCAGCTCATGGTGGAGCTGCTCCCTCTTGGTGCTTGGCTTGACTGAGCTGTAGCTGCTCTGTAGGTTGTGTACTCAAAGACAATCTCCATGCTCAGCAGAAGATCAGAGAAAGCCACTTAATGCCACATCTGGACAGCAGAACACTCAATTTCTTAAATATTTTCAATGTTTTTCAACAAGACATAGTGGACTCTTATTGTCATGTGTGAGTTATTTTTAATAGTGCCATGGTTCTGATTTTTATTTATTCAAGACAAATTCAATCCTGGAATAAGCAAGTGCAGCTCCAAGGCAAACCTTAGGGTCAAATATGAAGTAAGGCTCTAAAGATACACACTTGGCAAGAGGATGGGTACTGCTATGTGAGAAGAGGGCATGACAGAGCTTTCAAACCCTTTTTTAGGTTTGTTATAATTCTCTTCGTGCCTGTGCTTGTAGTTATATGTCTGTGTAAGGATTCACATCCTTTTAAGTGGATGGAGGCTTGAGCCTAGAAAGTACCATTTATGAGTCAATGGCAGTCCACAGGTGATGCACCATTAATATTTTACTTGATTGAAACATTTTTGAGCACTGAATTAGAGAAATTAAGACTTTACTCAATCTGAAATTACTTTAACGGACTTTTTTTTTTGTTGAAATTCTTCTAATTGAAAATCTAACATTACAATCTACATTAAAATTACAATAATCATAATAATGATACCCAGATTTTATGTAGCATTTGTATTTCTTATTAGTGGTAGTTTCCAGCTATGATGATAATGTGTGAAATAATTTCCATGGGCTCATGTGCTTGCTATGAAAATATAAGTTCAACCCATAGTCTTTAATGAACACTTTGTTATGAAAAATCTTTATAAAAAAATGGCCACTTGGGAAGCAATTACTAATAATTACAGAATCCTTCATCACTGCTTTTGATCTTTTGCATGCATGGATCTAAACCCCTAATATTCACGTTGCTGACAGTACAGCACAGTTCAACAATAGCTTTGATGCCAATAGGAACAAAAGGGCTTTTTAAAAATATTCTATTCAGCAATTACTGTCACAGCTCTACTCCTTAAATGCAACTGTGTGTGTTCTTTGCAGTTAATGAATTCATATTACCTTTTAGGATTCACAATCCTTTTCCCAGCACTTCTAGTTTTTAGGTGTGAATTGTATCAGTAGTGATATCCATCATCACTAGGTGTTTGCTCTGTGGGCGGATGGTGCTCTGTGTGCAATGTGCACAATTACTTTTGAACTGTAGACAAGATAATAGTCAGGCCATTTCATGCCTTAGGCAAGGGACATCTGCCAAGCATATATTGTACTCTATCAATAGGTCTTCAATCTTTTGCATCCCATGAAATTAATTTTTCCTGGGGCTATAGATAATTTGTCTTGTCTAATGAAAGTACAGCTATTTCACAAACAACTGACAGAATAATTCTGAAAGCTTGTATTATAGAAAATACTCGTCTTCTTTTTAAATGTGAAAAGCTGATTTGTTCAGTGAGAATAGTTTCATTTTCTCGGCAATAATGAAAATAAAACATAGGATGTGACAAACACAGATTATTGTGTAAGGCAAAGGTATTTAGAATAGGTCTGGAATGCAAAGTGTATCCATAAAGTACATGGAATATATCTCTATATGACTCATGTCACACATATCTCATATAAATCATGTAAGGTGAAATACAGCCAACATCGTTCACTCATTTGTAAGCTACAACCCATTGTTTTTTGTCACTTTAGACTGTGCAGTCTCTGGTACAAGGGACCATCCCTCCATTCGGCATCTCAGCAGCCTCTCAGCGTACTCCTGTCTGTGTTAGAGGTTGCTGCTGCCTGGTGCCCAGCTGCTGGCAGGTCTCCAGGCCCGTGGAGAAGGGCTGCACTGGGTCATACTGCAGACATGAGCCCTTGCCCCATGGGGCAGAAGATGTGTGGTGCTGTATCCTGTGACTGGGAATCACCAAAACATGGGCTGTGACTTGTGCATGTGCCACCTAGCAAGGCTTCTCTGAAAGTGGAGCTGGGTTTGATCCCTTCTCCTTTGCAGAAATTCGGTGCTGAGGCCTTCTTCCATCTTTAAGTTCACCTGTACCTATCTGGCAGGTGTCTGGGCAAAATAACAGTCTCTGCCTGGCTGTGGGGCCAAGAAATAGGAGAGAAGCTAGGACTAGGACTGGAAAAACTCTACGTATGTAGGCTACACTGAAGAACTACAAAATCCTGGATATGGAGAAGGTGGATAAGGGCTAAACATTCACTGTTTCATCCTGGGCAAGGATAAATGTCCCTCAGATGGACTACTTGGGAGACAGGTTCAAAACTACCAGAAGAAGGTGGTTCTCTATATAACAGGCAATGAACCCATGGGTCTCCCTGCCAAAGGATGTTATGAATGCAAAAGTTCAAGGAGACACTGAGCAAGTACTTGAAAGAGAGATTTACAAAGGATCAATAAACAGGTGAAGCACATGAGGTTTAGAAAACCGGCTTGGTTGAAAAGAGTCAGAAGCTGAGATAGTGTGTGGGGAAATGTTGTAAATGTTCACTCATTCCTTAATTTTCAATGGACATGGCTTATGGTGCTTCTGGAGGCTGGAACTGGGCTAGGCAGACCCTTTATTTGAACCAAACACGTCCTCATGTAAACCACAGTGCTGGGGTAGAAGGCAGCAATTGTGATCCACCCCTGAACAAAGGCAGGCATCTCATAATGCCTTTCTTTCCTGGAAAAATGACAGTATTGGAAATCAGCTGAAGTCATGCATGTCTGGGGCCTTCAGGAACTGGCCCTGAGATCTGTCTGGCTTGGCAGTTGTATCTTATCCTTTTAAAGCCTTTAAGTCATTTATTTCCAGAGGATTTTGAATGCCTGCTATGGCAGCTGGAAGTTTGCCACTGTTGTTCTGCATCTGTATCTCCGGGGATTTGCTGGATGTTTTGGTTGAGTCAATTCCACTTTAAATACACTTCAAATTTTAAATCGTGATGCCGGCAGCAGATTCAGTCAGCAACAACATAAACAAATAGTTCTACTTCGTCTCTGTGTAGGCTCTTGTGCCACAATTCCCAATATGCTTCAAGAGCATGAAGTGGCTGTGGAGTTTCAGTGACCTCGCTTATCTCCTTCTGTCAACTTAAACATGAAAAAACTCCTTAATAAATCATGTAATTACAAGTTACACAGAGATAGGAGTCTGAAACTTGCAGTATTAGGGTTCTACCTGTAATTTGCTTCCCTTGAAGCCAAAAAATTATGCCTCATGTGCCCCCTGCTCCCCCACCTTGTCTTTTGCATTCCAACCCTTGATGACTTTACAGAGGACTTGTGGGCTTCCTTCTACATTAATCAGTGCAGGTTTTCAGTCTCAAATGAATCAGCTTTTTATCATGTAGTGTTTCCACTGCTGGGCTAACCACTTTGCTTCTCTTTGGAAATTACTTGAAGAAAAGCTGGGATACTCAAAAGCCTGCCTATATTCACAACTGAATCAGTTGGTTTAACAAAAGATATTGTATCTTCCTGAATACTTTGTCTTTTTGATATCCTTCAATGGTCTCTATTATAGCAGAACTATGTTGAGAAATGGCCAGTGCAGCAGGAAAGCTATCAATGGTTTATTAAAAAAAACTTACATTAACTATTTTGATCGCAAAATAAGTTCCCATTTTTATGAACTTTGCTTCATTTGGAAAGTAATTTTCAGTGACGTTTTCAGTAAAAGATAGATACCTACATTTTGCATTTTCCTTCTTGTACAGAATACTGATAGATAGTCTTGTCTAAGAAAATAATTTGAGATAATAATGTATCTGTGAGCCGACATGTCTGGGAGCAAAGTTGTTTACAGATAAGGCAATACCTTCATACTTCTTGTTTTTATTTAAGATAAGTATTTTAGACCTGACCCTCTATGCTTTGCAGAAGAGAGCTCTAACTTTGCAGAGAGACAAGGCCACATCCTGACGATGGAGTAAGTATGGGACCAGGTCCTGCCACAGGATCTGCAAGGCAACACAGAGTCAGTGCAGCCCTGAGTGAGACCCATGGTACAGAACAGCCTGGAGAGAAGCTTCCTGGGCTGTGAAGATCTGTGACCTCCTTTGCCTCCTTCATCCTACTAATATGCTAGCATGTGATATCTCATTGCTTTTGCCATGCTCATCACCATACTGAGTACCTACAGGAATTATACTTGCCTTTCCCCCTGCCCCACGAACTCAGCAAAGAGTAGATTAATGGCACTTTCTGTTCCTCCTACTTCTCCTCCTACTCACTCAATTTGCTTCGGGCAGCAATAAACTCAGCAATTATGGGAGCAGCAGCGGCAGTAGCAGCAGCAGCAGCTTCCAAACAATGGATTTGGCCAAGAAGAAAGGCGCTCTTCAAACCTGCACTCTGCTTCTCAGCCCACAGTCAGAACAAAGTCTGCACCTCCCAGCAGTGGGGAAGGCAAATGTGCTAAAACAGAGGCTTGCAAACACTCTTCCCTTCCTCCCTTGCCAAAGGTAAATACTGAACTGGTTTGCAAACCCAGCTGAGGGTGAGGAACTGTTCTCCTTGGTGTGTTTTTAAAAGGAGCTTTGCCTTTGCATGGGACAGCATCTCCAGATGAATCATTTTGAAGCAAAAATCTTGGAAAAAGTTGACAAGAAGTGAGAACAGGGGGATGGAGAGTCACTTGGTGGGGAACACTACTTTCCCACACAGGGGGCCCTGTATTTTACATTGCATTGAGGGTATTTAATCCCCAGGCTCAGATTTTAGAGCGTCACTCCTGGTAACATTTCATTAGCTACAGTGGGGGGAATACTGCAAGAAGTGACACATTAGACTAAGCCAAAGCTTTCTAATTTGCTTATGTGAGTAAATTAGGGACTTCACCGGCTTACATTTTACTATGAGATACAAACTCTTTGAATAGCTATTACCTTTCTCAGGTGAGTCAGAGTCAGAAGACAACAAAATCGAGGTCTATTCTTGCAGACCTCAACAAAGTTTGCTGGATCTCACCATGAGGGGCAAAAGGGTCTGCAATGGCCACCAGCCCTTATTCCTTTTACAAAGCTGGGGAAAACTGAGTTTTCCTTTCACAGTAAGTTATATGTCAGCTTAGAACCTACCAAGATTTACAAGTCCAGACTCTGGCTTCAATGCGGCAGCACTTAACATATATCGAAGGATGGAGCACAGTTCACCTTTCAATGGGTCCCCTTCCCTGTCTGTTGACAGGCAGTGTTTTGGATTTAAAATGAAGTTGCGAAGCCAGAGTGGAGACTTTAATGAACATTCCTTCTTTTTTTTTTGTTTCCCTTAATCAGAACCAACACCAATAAATGTCACTCACGCTAAAAATTTATATATTTCTGCCTCCTGGATAGGAACTTGTGGGACCCTTTGCTTTGATAGTCACTCCTGCATCTGAGTTATATTTTGAGTTTCTCAACCAGCAGGTCTGCTCATTTACTATGGCTTTCTCTGAAGGACTAATTTGGGGAGTCCTTGTTGGTACTCATTTATAGAAGTTGCCCTGTGGACTGTATTTCCTTTGTGTCTGCAAAAGTGCTTCAGGACAGATGAGAGGTGTGCCTTCTGCAGTTAAAAAAAAACAAATAAAATAGTATTGCCAATTGAGAAAGTCAGTGAGGACTTTGACCTTTGGGATAAGCACTGCCAGAAATAAAATAAAGTGTCAGGCTGTTGTAAGAATTAAGTGTATTACTGAGTCTAGTGGGAAGGAATCCAGCATCTTAAATGGAGGGCATCGGAGTTTCTTGTTGATTGCAAATGACACTGCAATGCAAATCATGAGAGATGTTTCGGGTTATTCTCTTCCCCTCTTCCCTCTCCAGGGATCTCTGTGTGCTCACTTAATCAGAGAAGGAGTTAAGTCTCCCAGAGATGCACAGCGACCCAAACAGCCAAGCCAGATGTGAACCCACAGATTCCTGAATAGCTGAAATCTGCTGTTGAACAATAGGAGGAGAGAAAATCCTAAGGAATCTAGTATTTGATGAATGTAAGGCATTGCTTGTTAAGGCAACCGTCTGTAGGCTGGTGGGGGGAGGGAAGCAGAATAATAACTGGAAAAGGAGTATATCAGGACAGTTTTTCTGTCTTAATATTTCCCTCCTTCTGCCTCTCAGAAGACTTTGAAGGTGGTGCAGTGCCTCTGTGCCATTCCTTGTATAGACAGGATGAAGGATTTGTTATTTTAAGAGTGTGGACTTTGTCAACCCCTGTCTAACTCCACATTATACATGGCGAGGATCAGCTATCTTTCTCTGTGTTTATACCAGGCCATGAAATGCAACATTGGCTGATGTATGCTCCCTAGCCATCCTAAGGCTGATAGCTGATGTTCCAAGAGTACACGAAGAACAAAATAGGATATAAATCCTTTCTTCTAAAACAAATGGAAGAGGCAATGTAACTCTTCTGTAGGAAGGGAATTTTCATTTCACCCATGTGTGACGGAAGGTCTGTTAAGTAACCAACATGCTTAGAGCTTTGGAAAGGAGTGTAACATGGTCTCTGTGGACAATTATATTACACTTTAAACACATGAATTACCAGCAGAATAGGAAGGAGAATATATCTGAGGCCAAATGTCTCCATAAACCATCGTAATAATAAGGAGGCTGATCCTCCCTGTCTCTCATTTGGGCTTTCTACGGCTGCCCATTCTGCATTGCAATGCTCATTAAAAGCAGAAAAGTGGTTCTGAATTTTACTTTTAAACCACCAGCAACCGTTTTGCTGTAAAGCCGAGACATTTATATTTTCTAAGCCTGTCCTCACAGATACCAGAACAATACAGTGAAGAATAAAACGAGCAATTGCCATGACTCTTCTTTGAGAGGGGTGAGTATTAACAACCCATTTGCCCCAGGGGCTCAGTCACAGTTGGAACTAAGGGGCTCAGTGGTTGGGTAGTCCTCTGATTTGCACAAGGCCATGTGGCAAAGACAGAGGCAGAGGCAAAGGCTGAGATCAGGAATTTGTGGCTCTCCGGGCAGACCTCCTTCTACCCTGACCTTGAAAATTCAGAATTCCAAATCCCTCTCCTCATATGCATTATTTAATAAAGAAGAACCTTTTCTTAAATGTTCAAGAAGCCAGACACCTTGCATTTCTTCTCTCTATTCTACTGTCTTTGTGATTCTCGCTCAAGAGCTAAGCCTATTTAAGTTTCCTATAATGATGCATATTGTAAAAGTTTATTACAACAGAATTTAATGGCTGGGAAGCAGAAGTCTGCAGGCTGAAACATTATATCAAAGGTAACCTTTTGATAGAAAATTCTGCAGACATGGTAAATTTAATCTGACTCAAATATTTAACTCTTCACAGTGTATTTCTCATACCTCTCTGAGGTGGGGAGAAAACAGGCTTGATTTCCCTCCTGCCTTGCATAATTATTTATGCATCTGCAAAGTGGATATAAATTTCTTTGGAATCCCACTGGCAGGATTTTCCATGCAATTTCTGGAGAAGCTGAGAAGTGCAGAAGGGATCAAGCAACAGAGAACTGGGGGGTAAAAATCTCCATTCTGTTGCCTTAACACAGCTGTTTAGCATAATTTGAGATGCCCTAAGGAACCTTACCTGGCCTCCAGCTGCCACTTCAGAATTGCCTGGATTTCCCACAGATCTTACATCACACATGCCAGGCCTATGCAGACAATCTGAGATACCCTAGGGAATTTGGGGTGGCACCAAATGCTTATGTTTGGGCAGTTGACTCAAGCTGTAATTAACTGGACTGCCTGATTCTGGGTGACTTCACTGAGATGAGAGAAACCTGAAGTTTGTTATAGGCGGTCTGATTACAGCCTTTAGCTCTTGCACAGAGGAAAACCAAGTGACTTCCATCACATGGGCTAACCCATTTAGTAGCACTTTGGGCATCTTTTGGATCTTGCTGAATTAGGTGTGAGCTCAGAGAAGGAGAAGAACACAGACTTGAGTAAGATCTTCAAAAACCTACTGTAGACTTCCTTGCCTTGCCTTTGCCAGTTGCATGGGATACAAGCCCAAGAGTTGGAGAAAGGATTGCCTAGAAATCGGGATTTCTTTCTTTTCTAATCAGCTCCTGGATGCTTGTGATTAAATCTTTTCATAGCTCTGTACCTCACCATCCTTTTCCAATAGCTGGGGGTCATGACACTGACATCCCTTCTCATGAGCTTTGACAAGTTATGGAAAAGACTGGGTGATCATCTGATTTTGGGAAAAACTGAAGATACAGTTTGTTATCTATACGGGATATTTCATGGAAAGACTAGATCCTGTGTGTACTTTCCCTTTGGGATCGTCCTATGGATGCTCAATCTCCTCCTCTAACAAGGAAATACTGCATTCTGTTACTCTAAAGAACAAATTGTGGGATCTGACTTGAAGTAAAACCAGAAAAGAAGCACTGAAATTCTCTAAGGTATGATTTTTATTGATCCCCATCACATTGTCATAAAGCTTGATCTAGCATATATAATAATCTGACATTTATCTAGTGAAGTCCTTGCCCACTTTGAGTAAGTATTTAATTTTCTCTGTTGCTTATACTGTGGTCCAGTCCTTTACTACTTATGTCTTCTCCTAATTACCTAGGAAACCTGTTGTGTGTCTTCTATTACTCAGAAATTTTTCCAGTGAGAATTTTCATGATCTATAGTTCACATCCTGGGCTCCAGGTGACAAATCACCTAGAGAGGGAGCCTAAGACTTCCCTTGGCCAAGTGAGTGCAAATTATCTAGTCCTATAGCAATCAGTTCTTCCATCAAAAAGGACATTGACCCCCACCACTGTCAGGAATACTCACTGTATTTATGTAAAGCCAAGCTCAGTTTTCACATAGCATTTGACCTTGGCTCCTCATGGCTATGTTTACAATATTCAATAAGTATGAAGTTAACACTGTCTAATATGGTTATACAAAAATTATTTTAAAATTGGGAAACTATTTTAAGAAATGTAAATACCCTTTTTGAAGGTGATCAGAACCATTTTGCATCATGCCATGAGACTGACATAAATCTCAGTTCAGTGCAGGGAGATTATTAAAAAATCCCCGGGAAAATACTGTTCTTTTCTGTTACACTGTCTAGATGTTTCTGGTAATATATTTAGGAGGTGATTTGAAGCAACACTCTCTAGGTTTCGTTAGTCCAGCTCCCCAGTGGATTTTTTTTCTGAGTCTGAGACTCAGGAAAAAAAAAAAATCTGTTTCTGACTAAACAAATTCCCTGTTTAGTCTTTTAAACCCTTTTTAAGTGTAATGTTCTCTGGACTCCTGGTTCTCTTGGTGTGTTGGTGGTAGATAGCTTTCACAGCTAATTCTCCTTTAAGTGGAAGGAAGGCCATTTCCAGGCTCAAGGGCAGCTCCTACTTATATTTTTAATGACTATGGTTGAATGACTTCAATTTCAATGTTAAATTTAATATACTTGTATTAATGTTCTTAATTCCTTCACGTGAGTACGAATCTTGTCCTCATATGGACTTGCCTACATTTGATTCCAGAAAAAGTCTGCACAAAGCCTTGTTCAGACTTAGCAGCATGCATCTTTGTAGCATGAAGGTGAAGGAAAGACTGGATCAGGTTAAATAGCAGGAGAGAAAGGAATGGTAGGGGCATACACCAGTAAAGCATACACCAGCATGTACGTGGTGTGCATGGACACGTGTTCTGGGTTTGCATGGCACCCTACCTCAACTTCCTCGGTGCTGCTAGCAGCAATAATTGATCTCAGCATTGTGATAGGGGCTGTGAAGGATATCTGATGAAGCTTTCCTGGGGGATACCTCATTTTTCAAAAAGGTATAAAAAGGTATTACTTTGTTACATGAAATTCATTATACAAGACGATAGGCAAGGGATTGACAGCCACCTCCTGCAGAGCAGTAATCCTTTGTCTTTAGGATATATAGGCGTGCCATTATCATAGCCTCTTGTAACAGGGATGATATTCAGCAAGTGAACAGGGCTCAACTGAGCTACTGGAAAGCTTCATTTGATGTGCAAATGAAGATCCTGTTCAATAGGGTACACATGTCCCAAGTGTGTGTACATGAAACTCCACTTAATTTCTGCCAGAGCCTGCAAATAACACAGTGTATCAGATAAGGACTGGGACCCCTTAAGGGACTGCTTATCTTAATGTCACAAGCAGGAGTAAATTGAGTTTTCAGTCTGGCAAAGCTTTTCATTCAAAGTGAACAGCTTTGACATGTGTTGTAGCCCTGATTAGGGAATAAACTCATGAACCAAAGGTTGAAAATTATCATACCTAACCAGAATGAGCAGGAAGAAGCTTTCAGGTATATCCTAAATGCCTGTGTCCCTGAAAACAAAGATTTTAGCAAAAAAATCCAAACAAAATACTCCCTGGTAATCTTTTCCTCACAAAGGTACATTAAAAATATCTTTGCACTTGCCCAGCATTGTGGAGGAAAGAGAAAGAAGTGAGATCTCATCCCACTAAAAGACACACAAATGTCCTGTATATGTCTATTTCTTGCCAAACTGTGAAGCTCAGACAAGCTGTTACTGTTTTCAAAGAGGCTTTGTACCCGCCAAAGATCTACTCAGAACATCCTAAAATTAAGCCAGGGTGACAGATCATGTCTATACAAAGAGCATAACACTTAAGATGATATGCCTTGAGCTCCAGTACAACATAAACAGGCCTAAGTGAAGTGGCTTAGTACAATGGGAAGAATCAGATCATGCCATTAGAAGGAACAGCTGTATGTGTAACCAAAATAATTCAGATTATGTAGTCTACTTCTGTTTAAGACGGAGTAAAGACAAGCAACCTTGATTTTAACAGAACTGCTTGGAAAAATAAAGGACTACTCAGTCTGAATAGAAGTGAAGAAATCTGGTTCTACAACGTGAAACTAAATAAAACCAATCTTTCTCCCCTGAATACAGGAACTGAAAGAGTCTGTTCTTGGAAACATCTATTTTTCTGTGCTCACAGGCTATGTCAAATCATTTCCTAGTGGTAGGCAGATTAAATTCCAGCTATGTTAAGGGATACTTGAAAGAATAGAAACATTTGAAGCAAAATATTTAAAGTTGTATCCAGGAGGGTCAGGACTAATTTGTGAATCATCAAAAGGCCCAAAGGCAACCTGCATATAAGTGCTCAATTTTGTGCTTTAGTTTGTCATCATCATAAAAATTGATTTTTCCATGCTGTGTGACTAATATTTATAGGCAAGACTTACTGGTGGAATGGGGGTTATAATAAAAGGTTTTGTCTACTCATATAAGATAAGGTTCATGCACAAATATACCGTGCTCTCACTACTCTGTAGTAACTCTCCACAGAGTCTCTTTATTGGTGGGATGTATTGCACATATAAAAGTGCATACCTGGCTTCAGCTTGCTGGTGTAGACTCACTTGAGAATCAATCTGCATTTAATAAATCTGCATCTAATCTAACTATATCACATCAAAGCATTTTCAGACATGCCCAGTCTAGGTGCTAAGTTTTGCTTATTGGTGGATTATTTTGGGTTTGCATGTGAGTGACTAGAAAGATTTTTGGCCAAAGGTTACTTATTTAAAGATAAAATTTTGTCACCCACAGAGATACAGAAGATACAGCCTGAAATTTAGACAATTAGATTTATATAAAAATGTCCAATGAAATAAAAGGTAAAATATAATGTAATTTACTAGGATAGTGACAGAGAAAAATACAGAAATAGTAAGAGGGAATAAAAGTGAGACATGAAGGAATTCTGGCCAAAAATGGCTTTTATTTTAAGGATGCAATCACCTTACATAAATAAATGTGGCTTCCTAGGCAGGGGTCAGTCTTCATTCATGCCACCATCACAGAGGTGAGGAAATGATTTCCCTAGGGAAGGCACTGCAAATGACAGCAGAAAAAAAACCTGTGAAAAATCATTATAAAATGTGCAAGCACTGCACTATCTTGCACTATGATTTAACCCATTCCTGTACACCCAAGAATAAGCCATGCTGCTTTGAAGTATTCTTGCTCTCTTTTGTCTTTTTGATACAAACCATACCAAAAGCCAGCAGGTTCGGTGGGCCAAAGGGATTTTCTTTGAGCCACATCTCATGACTTTGTGGTTAAATATGAGGATTGTACAGGATCTTGATGCTGCAGGGCTGGCTGCCATTTATTGCACTAATATCGTCTTCCTCTTCTTTTTTCCCTCCACCCCTGCTGTGAGCACTAGTGGAAGAGGCAGAAAGCAGGGCAGTGCAGAAAGGCCCCACTGTGCTCCTTCTTCTGGAGACATGTGTTAGCTCTCCAGTGAGTGTTCCGGAGCCTGCTGTTTCAAAGTCAGGCTTCTCTGTGGCATGCTGAGTGCTCTTATCCACTACCCAGGACATGCCTTGTGTCAGCTGGAATGCAAACTATGCTTGTTGGGAATTGCAAGAAGATTGTGTCAACATTGCAGGGTTTATCATTTAGCTCTCCAGTTAATGTTCTTTTGTGGAAATTCTTCAGTTCTACTATGATTTGGTGCTGATTGCTGGGAAAATAATTATTTGAGTGCTGATGCTCTGTGCTAGGCTGATAGTACATGTCACAAGATTCAAAGCCTCTTAGATGTGACTCTTATACTGGACTGCCTGAACCTCTGGAGGATGAAGGTGCTGTGATTTCATGTTCAGGTTTGAAGAGATTTGCTTTCCTCTCTTATTATTCTTGTCTGCTTATTGCCTGTCTTCATAATTATATCTGGCACTTGATTGAGATAGAAGAAGATGTGCAGCCAGATGTTGCAGTCTCCCTCACGCCTTGAGGGCTATTTAAAACCTCACTCACATTTTAAGCCCTCCTGCACTCATTTTACACAGCAAAAATTCACCACAGATGGCGTGATGGGAATCTGGTCCCGGAGGTCTTTATGCTGGTGGGGTGACTCAGGAAAGTACGAAGCCCATGTGACAGCCTTTGTAGATAGAGAGACTTTTGAGTACCTGTCGCCTCTCCCAAGGGTGGGGCTGTCCCCACCAGTGGCCATGCCCACCGGAGAGCTCTCTTGGATAAGCATTTCCTTACCTTGTCCCTCCTTACCTTTCCCCTGTGCCCAGAGATATGACCTCCCATGTAGTGGTGTGGGGCTTGGTGAGAAGATGGAGATGCACTTTTTAGGGGCACAGCTGGGGAGCAGGTCTGCAGAGCTGCCCCTTTAGGGTAGTGTGGTGGTTGGACAGCTGAAAGCTCCACCTTAAAGCCTCCTGCCTTAAAAGTGCTGCCATTAACTAGCACTGCCTTGTGTTAAGGTTATGTCTGGACTCTCCTAAGCATTATAGCCCCTATACCCCAGTTTTCAAAGGCTCTGAATATGCTCAGGTAACCAATTCATTCTCACAAGTCACGGGATGTTTTCTCACACTTTTGCAGCCTGTGTTTGCACCTGTCAGAAGATCTGAATTGTGATATGGCATTTGGGAAAATGTTATTTGCAGAGCAGAAGTTATTTACCCAGCACTGGAATATTTTGCTTGACTGAGGCAGTCTTTGATCTTTTGTTCTGGGGCTTTAGGAGTCGCACATCCAGTCTCCAGCAGATTGGTAGCCGGAGCCTTTTGTAGGTAATCTCCTTTAAAAGCCAAGTCACTTTGGCTACCTCAAGGTCTGAAGATTTCTCGTTTATAAATTACATGATTTTCTGGGAAGTGGATTCGCATTTTAATCTGCATTTGAGCATCCACCTTGCAAATCCATTTAAGCAGCTTGAATTATTTGGCAGGGCACTGGAACCCCAAAGTGTGAGTTAGCTTTTCCAAGGAAGATTTTTCACTCATGCAGATTTGGGTTTCAAATACTGCCAGCAGAAAAGCAGAACAAAGAAGAAGGAACTCAACCACCTAAACAGGGATTTCTCATTACACCTTGTTGACTTTGTTTTTCAGATTGTGAATGAACCACCGAATGAATGCACAGAAACACTTCCACACTTGTAGTTACCTATTGTATAATGAACATACCATAATTCATTTAGAAAAATGAAAATACTGGAGGGCCCCAGGCAGCCAATTAAAAATTTTTCTTAAGTTCCGATAATGCCTCAAGATCTATTTTTATACCTGCTGACAAATTAAGTCTATACTTCTTTCCTTCCTGAATATAATTCTTGCACAGTTAAGCACACAGTAACTTTCCATTGCTTTGCTCTGATGTTTTACTGTTTCATGAGTTAAAATACTGCAATTCACAAAGAAATGGACCAACAAGACAGGTAGCCAGGTAGGTGCATTATTCTTCTGCAGTCAGATGCCTCATGAATCACTGCCCTTGTAACAATTTTAATTAACTTAATATATTTCCCATCAGGAATTTAAAACAAACAACCATCTCAGAGGGAGTTACTGACTTTGTGCACCTCTCACCAACAGCAATATGCATATGGGAGAAGGAAGAGTTTAGAGAAACTGCATTAAGTAGCATTGTGTCTCTAGAGCTGCCTCTTTCACAGCTCCCTTTCTACCTCCAGCTCCTGCTTCTGCAGCATTACTAATTTACCTTGACAATTGACACTCATCGTGTTTCCAGCAACAAAATCTGTAGTGACACAGTGACTTAGCGTTCCTGTGTTTGCTGGGAGAGCAAAGGGAATTGTGCCGTGTGCTGCTGCCTGACCCTCATTAGGTATTGCATCTGTTCTGGCTGGGTGCTGCAAAAAGTGCTAATTCCTCTCTTGCCATCTTCCTGAAATTGTCGTAGTCCAACGCTGCAGATGCATTTTGTGTTGTTCCATACAATTTATGCATTTAATTAGGACTCTGAGAATCTTTTGGGTCGTGTGTCCTGACTGTAAGGGAGAAAGTAATGCAAGAGGGTGTGCAGCCTCTCACCTGCCCTGTAGGTGTCTGGGTGCCAAGTCCTTCTGATGTCTCTTGGGTGGGAGAGAGGCTCTGGGTCTGTGCTGTGCATGGCATGCGGTCCTGCTCATGGAGGGGCACAGAGGGACAGCGCATGCTGGAGTCCTGAAGCCATCCCATGTCACCTGGCAGCTCAGCAGCACCACCAGTCCTGTCCTGCCACATTTGCACTTTTTAAAATAGACTCAGGGACAGGAACCTGGCCTTGTGTCTCTGCTCTGGGAGATTGTCCCAGGGCTTAGGCTCGAGGAAAAGGTGAGAGAAGGAGGAGCAGAAATCCTACTGCTTCAAAATTCAGCTTTAATTACTGCCTGTGCCCTGCATGGCTTCCACCCCCATGGCTGGCATGGGCTTCAAACAAGGGCTATGGGTGAAGCCTCCAAAGTTAAATCTACATCACCAGTAAATGGGAAGCCCTGAGAGCAGCTCCCACGCTGATGGCAGTGGAGGGGTATATGAGCAAGCAGCCCATCCATCCATCCATCCCATCCATCCATCCATCCATCCATCCATCCATCCATCCATCCATCCATCCATCCATCCATCCATCCATCCATCCATCCTTGCTGTCACTATCACTGCCTTTGGGAACTCACTGCTTCTAGCCCAGCCTTTCAGTGAAGGTACCATGGAGAAACAGCCAGCAGCAAACAGAGAGTATTTTTATTTTACATCATCTCAGGAGAATCTCCTTCAGCGCTGGACACCACTGCAGGGCCAGGTTGTCAGCAGCTCAGTGGGACACAGATGTGGCACAGGAAGGCCTGATCTGCTGCAGTCTGTTTCAGGAGAAATCCCATTTATCTTCTCTCTAGCCTGCTCTGACACACAGGGTCTGACCTTACCTGGCACCTGCTTATCTTGCCAGCTGCCACCAGCATGGGAATGCTCCAAGGCCACAGTACCTGGGCAAGGGGTGGGGGAAAGGCAGTGCTGCAGAAAGTGACTGTAAACCTTTAAGTGGACACTCTCTCTAACTCAGGAAATCCCTGAGCTACAAACTCTTGTTACAGGATAAGGCTATGTTTTCTGCACCAATATCTCAGTATGTTTTCTCACGAGTCATACTAGTCTGCCAGCATTCTCCTTTGGCCCATCTCACGGAGTCCTGGGCTGGATAATCTTCTCATCCTGACTTGGCCAGGGATAGCAATCTGCTCTGCACCTGGTATTTCCCAGCAAAGCAAATAATAGCTAATGAGCTCACTGCTGACATTAAATATTTCAGAAGGTATTTTTAAAAAAATAATTATATTTGTTTATAATTATAGATATAAAAAAATTACAATTCTGTTTGCTTCCAAAGGAAATAAAGCTATGAAAGCAACTGCACGGACTTTACATAGAGGCCTCTGAGAGAATGAATTTGTAGGCTACAAATTTGTAGATGGTTTTTATTGCTTTTATCAGTTAGGTTACAAATAAAAGCTTTGGCATGGGTAAATGCAGTCATGCATGTGTAAAATTAGTGACAAAATTCTCAAAAATCCAGTAATTGACAAATGCACTAGGTCATATGTGTATAACTGAGTTACTACAGTATACATTATATAAAACATATTGAATTACCTAATTTCAAAAAGATCAACAGACACATGATGTTGTCTGGGTTTTTCCTGGTGGGGAATGGGTGGGAGGTGTCAGGGTGTGCTCCTCTTAAGGATAAAAGGGTGAGAGGTGTCCTCCATGGGGAGTGGCTCCCTGCCACCAGGACTGTGTTATTTACTGTCACAGGCACCACTGAGCATGGAGAGAGGCATGGATAGCCCTCTGTGGGACATGGTGGCATGGACACCACCCGGCACAGCCCAGCACAGCTGCTGCCACTGCCCCTGCCAAGCTGTCCAGCTGAACATCACGAGGCTTTACCCCCTTCCCTCTGGGAATAATTAAGATTTTTCCTAAAGCAGGCCTGGTGAGGAAGTGGGTTTGCCACAGGTCATTTGGAAACATTTGCTAATGACCTCCTTGGTTCCACTACTGAATGCTAATTTACATTATGAATTTCACTCGATGGCTGTGCTTTCTGCCAGAAATGCTGACTCAAGATGCCATGAGGTGAAGCTGTTGGAGCTAGCAGAGATATTTAGTAAATCTGCTAAAGGCTGCACTAATCAGGAAAGAAAGGGATAAAAATTCTGATTAGAAGTGACATCATTTTACTTAATGTAATTTTTAAAATGCTTTTAAGGATGCCATCACACTGAAGCTTCATATAATATCTGCATCTTAAATCTAGCCTGTTAAAAAAACCTTGCATATAATATCCAGATCTAATCTTACCCTGCCAGCCAGCAAGTTTCCAGAAAAAGGAGGGGGGTTCTGTAATTTAATAGCATTCAGTATAATGTGCAACTGATGCCAAGAGAAGAAAATGTAGAATTAGCTGCACTAACTTTGAAGGGCCTGAAACAAAGGGGGAATATGCATGAATAGCTGGAGATTCCTCAGATAATAGTAATCTCATAAATTTAGAATATTATAACATACTTTGTAAAGCAAAGTAATTTCATATTCCAAGTAGAGAGCAAATATAAAGAGCTTTCCTAAAGCGTGCTGTAGATTAATGAATTTCAAACAGGAACATCAAAGTAAATCTAACAATAACACTGCCACAAATAAAAAATATGATGGGAAGCAGTTAAAATATAAAGACAAAGGGCCAATTCTTTCTCTCATTATCCCGGTGTAAATCCAGCGTAACTTCGTAAATCTCCTCTGCGACTCTGGGTCTAGAGATGGGAGTGACAAAGAACAGAATTTGATTCATGCTTACATTAAAAGAATATAGAGCTATGAAAGAAAAAGCCTGAGGGTTTTTAGGAGATGAGAGATCTTGAAAGCAGGGAGAGGAATGCTCTGGAGGAAATGCTCAGAAAGGCAGAACTGTCTTTTGCTACAGTGTAGTGTTACCCCAGCTGTAGGATCCCCATCCACATCCTGGCAAATGCTGATCTGCAAAGCACAGGAGGAGTTGCTCCAAAACCCAGGGGATCAAAAGGGACCTGAAGAGATGGACAACTTGTGTGGGGCTTGGAAACATGGAGCTGGGGGAGAATGTAAAGCACCCTTATGAACATGGCTTTGCTCCTAGAGAAGGAAGAGGAGAGACCCCCAAGGCAGCTGTCCCCTGGGTCATCTCTGTGCGTGCTGCCGGTGCCAGCGTGCAGAGCTGGAGGTGGAGAGGCTCGGGCTGGCTGTGGTGCAAAGCCATGTGGGGCAGCCTTGGTGCACAGCCCCTCTCACTGGGGCAGCCCCACGGGTGACAGAACTGCAGCCACATTGGGGGTGAGTCCCGGGCTAGGACTTGCACGCCGAGGGAAGCAGGCAGGGGAGGTTACCCTACCCATTGTGACCAAGGCACCTTCTCTTTCCAGCGTCAACCACTTTGGACCAGCTGCAGCTTTGCCCTGAGGTGGATGAACAAATGGATGATCCCCCTCTGCTACAGGGCTGATTTGAGGGGAATCACTGGGTCATATGCCACCACTGCTGCCTCCAAGGCTCCCACCTCTCCCCAGGCAGTGGAAAGGAAATGAAGGAGGTAGTTTTTGCATCCCCAGACTCATCGATAATGCTTGAGACACCTGAACATTTCAGCTGAAATGAATATACATGCTCATGCATCCACTTACTGGGGTGACTTAGCAAATACATCCAGACGGTAAGATACTGAAGCTTGCACACAATGAACATAGCTAAATATTTTTGCTGGAAGCTGTTCAATTGTTACCATCAGGGAAAGCACGGTTAAGGCTGACATGTCCTCTCCCTTCTGTTAGCTTTATTCTCCCTTCTAGTGCCTCTGCCATAACAAGCACGTACACACATACATAAAAAAGAAGGCTGGGTAATGATGGGACTTGGCATGACATGCTATTTGGGTTCTGCAGCAACCTACTGAAGTGCCACTTGCCAGGTTGCTATTCAACCTGAAGAGATCAGGCAGTCAGTGTATCACATAGCAAAGGATTGCTAAAAAATAGAGAGGACTTGTGTCAAACTCGGAGGAAGTATTGATTGAAGCCAGAAGCGGAGTTAGTGCTTCCTTCAGTGTTTCTAATCTGTCTAAATGACCCGCACAAAGAAGCCAGCCGCAGACTTCTTATGTTTGCTCTTACCTGTAAGTGAAGAGCAGGCAGCAAAAAAAAAAAATCAAAGGGATGTCAGATGTGCTGTGAAACTGGGTCACTGCACAGCAAATGGAATTTTATGTGAAAATATAAAGAAAATGGTGGATAAAAACATGAAATACATGAAGCTAATGAGAACAGCTCACAAAGCAAAGCCTTTGGAGCAGCAGTTGCCTGGTTTACCAAAAGAACTGAACTTTTGGGAAATCAGTTTCCAGGAAATAAATCAAAACCTGAGACGCTGCTAAGATATCTGGCTACAGCAGTGGACTCTTCAGTGCGGGAGCATTGTTTTCATCATATGGGCTATGGTCAGGGAGCGGATAAGCAGGATATGGCACCTGCTCGGATTTCCTTCGATTTCCTCATTTTCAGCTGTTGTAGCCAGTCTTCTGAAGGTGAAGAAAACTGAATTTAGTCCTTTTTCTGGGGAGAGCTGCAGAAGCTTGTGTCCATTAAGGCAAGGGGAAAGGACCCTGTGAGGCCTTGGGAGAAATCCCATTACAAAAGCAGTGGGGAATTTTAAAACATCCGTTTTAAAAGTTCTGGTAATATCCAGTGTAGCACTTTATCGAACAAAGAGCTCCTTGTTAAAAGCTGTCAGCTGCTCCAGGGGACTGGGAGAAGGAAATAGGGCAGATCTGGAGCAGGCGGATTTCCCTGGTGCACAGTGGGAGGTTTGGGGATGCTGCAAGCACTCCCTGATATGAATAGGCAGTTGCAGGTCAAGAAGTTCTTTGGGATTTGACTGAGGAATGTCAGATGGAAAACTGGGGAAATTAATTTTAAATGGAAAACTGTGAAAACTTGTTTTTTCTCCTTCTTATTTCTAGATCATGTCATTTAAGTTCAGGAGTAACTCCAGGACATTTCTTCCGAGTGGGTGGGACACTGCATGCCAAGTTTCAGCAGTAATGGGGCGGATGAGTTGGGAACACACCTGCACATTCCTCTTCTTTAGTCCAGTGCCAGAGGACTTCTGGGGTGGGATGTAGTGTTGGGCTAGAGGGTGGCGAGGGTGGTAAAAGTAAGAATCTGCATGACCTAAAGTGGTAGTGGCCCCCAACAGGTAGAGAATGGAAGGAGAGGTGGTGTGTACTGGGTGTCTTCACCACAAAACCAGGTCTCTGTGCACATACAAACAGAATAAAACATATTTTCAAGTTGGCACTCCAAGCTAAAGCCAGCGAGGTAGAAACACACCAGTGTTACCCGGTAAATCATAAGCTGCCTTCTTGGAGGAAATAGAGCGTTAAATAGAAAAGCTAAGTGAACTCTGATGAACCAAATGGCCTAGGCTTGTTCCATCATTTTTTATTAATTGCACCAGGTGGCTCATTTTGTGTCTCTGAGAGTAGATGTGAAGGCTCTGCTCTTTCTCTGAATTCTTACTTGGGCTCTGATTACTGGAAGGCTAAGGTGACGGTGACAAACTATCCTCCCCATGTGTTCTCTGGTAGAGAGGTTTAGAACAAGAAGAAGGACCACCACATGGGTACGGAATATGCAGAAGCCACCAGAATGATGTACAAATGGAGGCTCAAGGGGACACGGGGTTTACTGTCCCACAGGAACAGAGTGAGGCCATGGGGGTGGAAACCAGCTCCTCTGATAAACCAGTGTGCCAGAAATTGCTCTCCACTGCTGCCTTTTTCTGTATTGCTTCCTCCTGAGGGCAAGATGGCTTTCAGATAGATTCTTACCCAGACACGGGGGTAAGTGGGTGGAGGACAGACAGCAAATGCCCTTCTGCAGCAAGCCTGAGCTCAGAACTCCCCTTGTCTTTGTTTTAAAAGAGGCTTTTTGGCATCAATTGTAGGTGAACAAGTTTTTCTTCAGCCTCCAGCTTCTTTGTTGCGCTCACCGCAGATGCCGCGGAGCCACCACAGCGATGACAGTGTGTCCTTTAGATGGAGGATGTCAGTTGCCAATGCAGAGTATTGATTTCTGCTGATTGCTAATGAGTAGGTGGAACTGTAACTTCGCGTGGAGAAATTGAGCTGATTCAGGCAATTGGAAGTGTTACTTAGGCCGGTGGAAATCTCCTAGCTAGCATTTAGCTGTGAGCTTCTTTGGCATAGGCAATTCCCTAGGGAAAATGTCTCACCCTCTCTTTGCCTTGGTCTCTGAAGCAGGTTTTCGTGAGACTGGTACCTCACCCTAGCCTAGGGCAGGGAATTCAAAGGAGGGGATCAGCCCTCACATCAGAATATGAAACTATGTGACATATTCATGTTTTTAAAGCAACTGCTTCTGATCTGTTGGAAGTTCATCTGCCTTCAGAGTAGTATTTACGTGGATAATGTAGTGCACTTCCAAGGGTAGGCAAGCGGACACCTCCCATTCATCTTGATTTTCATGGATATTATATTTGCACCAACAGCTAGCTTTAAATCCCAACTCCTGATCTGTGTGGAGTCATTTCTGACTGGTCTTGAAAATACCTCTTCACCCTTTGCTGGAATAGAACTCAACTGTACCAAAAAAAAAAAAAAAAAAGGGGGAAAAAGAAAAGACTGCTTAATGCAAGATGCAAGCAGGACAAGAAATCCCTCTATGCGAGTTCTAAGCAATGGATCCTCTGTCATCCCTTGAGATTTATTCAGCTAAATTCTGATATTTTGATGTATCTCCTCTGTGCTTTGATATATTTTTCTCCCTGTCAGCAAGTCACATCTTAAGCAATACAGATTCTTTGCAATTAACCAGCATTTTGAAGTCAGTTTTCCCCCTCCTTCCCTCTCTGCAGTCTTCATCTGGTATTATGCTTGCAAAGTCAGTGGCAACTGGAAAACTAATCCTGTTAACCTCACTGTAGGATTTCTGAAATTAACTTTCTAAAAAGGAGAAGAATCTTACTTCTTACTGTATGTTGAGACTTCAGAATTACTCCCTTCCCTTGAGCCATACTGCTTTCATATCCCCATAATGGATGCTGTATAAAACTTAAGGTAGGTATTCATGTTAACGTTAGTCAAAAATCATGTTAGGATGTCAGTATGGTCATGTGGGACAACACTAGTGCTCCAGCTGAGCAGGATGCACCTTCACGTGCTCTAAAAGAACTTTTAAACTGATTATCTGTGCAACCTGATCTAGTGGGAGGTGTCCCGGCCCACGGCAGTGGGGCTTGGGACCAGATGATCTTTAAGGGCTGTTCCAACCTCTTAACTTTCTGTGATTCTATGATAACCATCAAACTTTTCTCCTCTTCAACCTGATAACAAAAATGAAGGGTGATCTACCACCAAATTGATTTTTCAGTTCTCTTCTGAAGGGCTGGACAGCTCAAAAAGGTGTCCTCTGTTTAGTCTAGGGATTTTTCCACAGAGCTATGTTCTTCTGTGTCTTGTGTGGAAAAACATTAAGTTACACAAGAAAGCTTGTTTGGATTAATTTAGAAATCATATCTATTTTTTATAAAGGACCTTCTTTCAGCTCATTTTGTGGCTTGGTTTATGAAGTTTTAAGGAGGTAAGATGACTTTGCCAAGAGCACACAGGGCCCTAATGTGTCAGCTTTGATGAGCTCTCTGGTCCTGGTGGGTGTAGAGGTGTTATGGATGCTTCAGGCTGTGAAAGAGCAGCTGAGCTGCCTCTCTGTGCTGAGAAGGCAGGGTTGCCTGTAGAAAAACTCTGTCTCAACATGCTGCAGCTTTCTCCTTTGTTTTATCCAAAGGTGAGAAATATTTACGAGTTACAGGGCTCGTAACATGGCAGATGTTCAGCCAAGGGATGCGTGACCTCGTGCTGCTGAGGAGCCCTTGCAGCAAGCACGTTGTTGCTGGACTGATACCTCTGTGTCTGCAGCCTCCTATCTCTGGCAGGAGCAAAGGAATGCAAGGTGGCTTGTAAATAAATTACCTCATCTGGATGGTACGAAAGCTGGCTGAAAATGTTTTGTATTCCTTTCCTGGAGGCTCCTAGATGTGCAGGATAGCTGTGCAGGGGCATAATTGTTGTTGTAGTTGTTGCTGCAGGGCCTTAAGTTTGCTGATAACATATGTTAAGTTCGACTTACAAGGAGATGCACCAAAGGGGGTTGGCAGTGTGAAACTGTAATTAAGCCTCCACAGAATTTGGGCTTTTGGGGCATGTAAGTTAACACAGGCAAAACTTGGTTTGACTTAAATGGAAAAATACCTACGGTGAACAAAGAAAAGCTTGTAGCTGGTTCATCAGAAACCTCTGCATTGTGGAGCTTCTTAGGTTTATTTATGTGTTTTGAAATCAAGGGTTTACCAGGTGAGATGGGCTCCTCAGGCAGTGACAGCATTCGGCATTCATGGAGAAGAAGGCTTTGCTCTTGAACCTCTTCCATACTTAAATACCATTCACCTCTTACATGAAGGACAAGGGGACCTGGATCACCAAACCCACCCCTCCAACATCACAAGCAGCCATATGGTGTGATGGCACTGGCAGTGGAACCTGTTCTCTTACCATTCCTCCAGCATTCCTCGGCAGCATTGGTTCCTCAGCACGGCACAGGAGGGGAAAGCACCCACCACGCAGAGAGCTTTCTGGGGCAGGACAGCTGCTCACTGGGACCCAGATGCATCCCTGCTGCTCTCTCCAGCCCACCTACCCTGCCAGGTAGTGCAGGAGTCTGGGGCAGAGCCCTGGAGCATGGTAACCACTCACAGCCAGAGGAGGAAAACTGTTGAAACTGCTGAATCACACCAAATGCTCCAATTTATGTGCAAGGGAGATGTGGGGAAAGAGCTTGCTGTTGCCATCAGATATGCCATCTGCCCTTAATAACCTATGATCAACTCATTTTTTATCCTCTTCTCTATGTAGCATGGCACTGGGAAACTATCATGGATCTGATGTTAATACACAGATAGTCAGCAAGCTAGTTAATCACAGCATTCAGATGGCTCTGAGCCTGCCTTGCTGTTTGACAGAGATAAATTAGGGCATGAGAGTGATACAAAACAATATTTTAACATTATTAAAACCTGATCCCACATTTCAGAAGTTTTTCTACCAATTACAATTCTGATAGAAGGTGGAAGTCTGTTTTCCATTCTTTGTATAGAATATGCATACATCATGAGTAATTGACACTGCTGGCAGTTTTTCTATTAATAAAGCTACTATATATCAATAGAAGTGATTAATAGCTGTTTTGCCCCCGAATGACATTAAATCATTCAGTGCAGGGCATAGAGATCCTTTCCCTGTATCTCCAGGAAAGCAAAACAGCCTGGTCTCTTTAAGAGGACACAGCAGTTCAGGAGGATGCAGCTTGTGGGGCTGCTGGGCACCTGAACCTTCAGGTGACATTGCAGCAGATCTTGTGTCTACAGCTCTGTCATCGGTGTCTTCGCAAACTTCCCTGCAAAGTTTCCTGGGAAAACTTTGTGTCTTTGTGGTCCCCAAATCTTGTGGATACAGTGGCAGAATGAGCTTATAGAGAAGCTTATTGGACTTTGAGTTGTACTTTTTAAGAAAAACCACTGCTACATGACTGGTTCAGTCAAAGTCCCCTGCACAACCCTTTGCAAACTGCTTTGCCCAGAGGGTTTTGTGACAAAGGTCACAAAAGGAAACCCTTTTCATGACCATTTTATGCACTGATGATGTACGCTTTAGTAAAGAATTCTTCCGGGAGATCTTCAGTTTCTTTCAATAGCCACCGTGCTAAATACTGATATTTTGGACATTCAGAAAGGGTTCCTCACTGCAAGTAATTCAGCATTCAAGCCAGCACAAAACCAGTGTATCTTCAAAGTCTCACAAACGCACCTAAAATTCAAAACACATGGCCAAGACCCAGATAGACATCAGGTAAGAACCATTCATAGTCTTTATTGCATTTAGGCTTTGAGCTGGCCTTCTGTGTGACATGAGCTGCCTGAAGAGTGTATGGGAATTCAAAGGATGCAACTGCATATCCGTATTAAATTGTTTTTTATCAGGGTGCCAGTACAAAAGCTACCATATCTCAATATACTCGATTCTTTACTTTCCTGCTTCTCAAAGCATTTGCTCTGAAAAGGGCTTGATTGTTCCAGCAGAGCTGGTGGAAGGCATTGTTGTCTAATCCCACTGGATGAAGGGACTTGCTTCTTGCTCGACTAAGAAGCAAGGGGACCTAGTAGTGAAAGAGCTTTTATGAGCTTTTGGGTGATGCTGGGATGAACTAGCTTTTGCCTTTCACAGCATACACCTTGTCACACAGTTGTGAAAGAATTGCATATCTGAAAGAACCACTAGTTTGAAAGATAAAGTTCGTCTGAGCAGGAGCCAGGGGCACTGGCAGAGTCACTTTCACAGCAGCACTGTCCTGCCTTCTCATCTCCATGGCCCATCAGCCAGAAAGAAAAGCCTGGTCCCAGGCACAGCATGTGTTTACTTCTGTACCTGCTCATGGCACTGAGGTACCTTGTTTTGTTCCCTGAGGACCATGATATTCTGATGCACCCCAGGGCATTGCCATGGAGAGAAGAGCATGTGCAGAGCTGCCTAGAGTGCAAGAGGTGGCTTGGGACCTACGGCACCTTGTTATTTAATCCACACCCCAGGTAACCATTCTAAACCCTGAGCTGTGTTCTCAGTCTGGCAAGCATCAGGCCCTTTCTACTGCAGCACTGGATTTCAAAGCATTTAAAAATACCTAAGCATAAACTCATGACCTCTGAGAGGTTTTTTTTTAAGCTTACTACATTGCAGTTTTGGGAGTTGGCCCAAAAATCTCTCCAAGGCAAGACCAGAATAGCATCCTTATAAACACATGTGAATTGGAAGGGATTATAAGGATTAATGAATGCTCATAGCTCTCCTTAGGTAGACACTGACTTGCAAACCTGAACCAAACCACAGTTTTTAAACTGTGTAATTGTGAAAACTTAATGTTACCTTCCAAACAGTGTCCCCTCCAGTGCTGTTGTTCATTAGTTGATAATCTCCTGTAAAGCTTTATGCTTGGGAACATTTCTCTGTGAGAGCCCAAACCACAGTCCTTCCTAGTTTTAAAAGCAGCTGTGCCATTGATGTCAGCTGGCTTTGGGTCAGGCCCTAAATGCATATAATACTGAATTATGTGGCAACTGTGCATTTTCCATTGAACTCAGCAACAACAAAGCAGTCTCCCACTGTGTATTGGAGAAAAGTGGGCTCCACAGAAAAGTAAGTGAGGAAAAGCCTCCCAACAGTATTTGTGTAATTGTTGGCCACCAGTGCTGCTACTTTCATTATAGTAAATGTTTCCTTAAAATTGCTATGCTCCTGGTGTCACCCATTCTCCGGTCACCGCCTGACAATAGTAATAAGGCAGTGACAAAGTTGTGTCAGAAAGTTCCAGCTCTGACTTTATTTACCCTTGAGGGCAGATACAATCTCAGGAGGAGCTTTGAATCCTATTATGGCAAACCGTGGCTGCAGTGGCAGGCTGATGAGATAGAGAAGCCCACACTTCCTTGGCTGGAAGCATTATTAATAATGTTTCTGAGGATTTTCAGTTATTTTCTAGTTTTTCCTCAAATGTAAGGCCACCTGCTCTATGTATTTAATATAAATACTCTGCTTGGGATGTCCTTCATAGTGTGTAAGAGAGATTACTATAAATGACTGGAAGGGGTTGCTTACTTCAATTTCTGTACCCAAACAAAGCCTGTGACTCCAAGGTTCACAGGCCAGGAATGCAGCAGATTTGTTACCTAAGGTCACCCCAACGTGTGGCAGGGAAAGCTGACTCTACTCCACTTTTGACGTGAGTGGATGCTGCTTGCATCAGACTGCAACAATGGATGCTGGGACCTTGGTGGGGCCACAGCAGCCCACTGCTGGACAATGATGCTTTTGACAAACCGGCAGCAAGGCAGTTGTTTCCAGCGACAGCAGCCCCCACAAAACTGGATAATGAGATTTTTTCCATGCAGTCCCCACAAGAGATTTGTTTGCTCAGGAAACAAAGATGCCTAGCAGGACTTTTAAGTCTATAAATGAGACCGTGTCTCCCCTCCTCATATTTACAACATGGCTAGCCCTGTCATCTTTGATAACAACACCAAAAGGACTGTTTGCTTAGAAAACAAGCCCTCATTATTCAGGAAATTGCCACTGAAATTTATTTTATTAAATCTCTTCTGTTTGGCTGCCCATGGTGTGGGAGCACTGAAACGCGTACAAAGCAGAAAGATTGCTGAAGTCTAAATCAGACTTTAATAAGGGAATGTCATGTTTCATTTAAAAGATTCTCCTCACCTTCCTTTTTGTGCCATCAAGTGAAAATAAAAGTAGGGCTATAACTACATCACTGCCTCCACTCCACATTAACTGTGAGATCTCTCACATTTCTTTCCACACCTCTTCCACTCCTCCCTAGCTTTGCTGCTTGCTTAGCAGGCTGTCAGGATCCCGGCACTCTCTCAAATAAGCAGATGACTAGCTGTGGTCCTTGTTCATTATGGGGGACAAGCTCAAGGAATAAATACCTACAACATGGAAAGTTTCGTGCCTCAGGATGTCAGCCTGACTTGGTTGGGTGGAAAATGAGGTGGCCTGAGCTTCCCCACTGTCTCTGGAGCGTGAAATTGGACGGAGACTGACTCTGACAGATGCTCACCCTCTTTGGGATCTTGTTGCTGCTCTCAGATCCACCCTGTCACATTGCTGCATTATGCTCTTACAAACTACTGTCAAGTCTTGCTTCTCCTTAGAGGGTTTGACAAACATTTTGGCCCAAATCCTTCTTTTTATTACCCCTAAGCCTTTTCTTTTTTTTCATTCTTGTATTCTATGCCCTTTCTTCCTGACTCTTCATTTTTTGCTTCTTGGCAGTTTTCCCACATATGTTCTTTCCCATACTTCTTAATTCCTTTCTCCTTTATAAATTCCTTGGGATCAAGCCAGTTGATCCCTGAACATTTATAGGCCATTCATTTCCTTGGCCTTCCCTGAATTCTTAATTTCCAGTTCTGGTCCAAACCAAACTTTATGGAACCTCCATAGGGCTCCCAGGACTTCAGAGGGGCTCTGAGCACCCATTGGCATGACTTTGGGCAATGGGGACCCAAGACTATAGTTTCTTCAGGCAGGGATTTTTTGTCTCTAAATTCTTGTGCCTGCTAAATCCCTGGACCCCAGGCTAAATGGTGTTACATGGTTGCATTGGTGATACTTAGGACCTCTAGAGTAGGTTCATTTTTTGAGAATTTTGGAGCTGTGAAAAACAGAGCAGTGGGGACAACCAGTGGCTCAGAGCTTCAGCTCTGCCCCTACCCCTCTCTCTTTAATGACTTGCAATTATATTTGGTCTTCAGGAGGCTGTGTAGTCATTGCTAGAATTAAACACTGATCTTAAACTTAGTGTATTTTTAACTGGCAATAATATAATTGTGAAATGAAACTGAAATGTAACTCCTGTTTCACTGAGTTTAGTCTTCTCTTACCACAGGTCGTCACATCATACACAACTTTACCTAAAAGGTAAATGTTTTCTTTTGAGATAGCAGATTGCCTTCTTAAACTGGGAAACTACATCACTGAGAATGTTGCATTCATGACAGGGTTTTGCCTTTTGAACAGGAAGCTGTGGTTATAAAGGATCTCTCATTCCAGAGACATCACTGCCACCTCCGAGAGTGGTGGGCCCACCTTCTTCTTTGCCTCAGCTGGCTCATTCTTGGCACCTCTGTTGGGCAGCATAAGCTTTCATAGACTTGCATTGCTAGACATCCTAGGTATGTCATGCAGCTGGAAGCTAACTTGGACAGAAAAAAAAAAAAAAAACCCAAAAAAAGAAGAATATTACCTGACTTGATGAGATGAGCCCCACCATGCAGCAACATGAATTCTAGAGCCAGAAACTTGATACAGGTGGAAAGAAGAGCCACGAGAGTTCCAGAATACCTCTTCTGCGCAGTCTGGATTTATGCCAGGTTAAAGTGACTCTTTGCTGTAGTCTTAAAATTGCTTCTTTTGCTCGCCTTCACAAGAGACAAGAATGAACCAGCTGCACTTCACTATGCTTTATTTGATGAAACCTTTTTCAAGCTTTTCATGAAAGTAGGCAGCATTGTTCTCAGTAAAAGGGAAGCACAGTTTAATGGGAAAAATAAAGGCTGAGCACTTGATAGTTAAAGTGGCAGCTATTGGTGTGGGCAGGCACTCGCTGGATGCTGCACATTTGTCTTTGGCCCAGGCAGCAGATAGGAGTGCAGAGGTTATGTGACACAACTGGTTGTTCTCTGAAGTTCTCTGATCATAAAGATCTCTTCATCTGGAATAGCTGGAAAATACATCACTGTAACAAGAAGCCATATTTAGCTTAAACTGCTTTAAGCTAGTACACTTCGCAATTTGCCATGCTCCAGCTTTTAATAAACACTTATCAGAAATATTTCATGGTAATTTTTAATCAGATACATGCAAACATTTCAGTAGCAGCATTCAATGGAAATTTCAGAAGCTTTACCACTGAAGCCTCTCAATGGGTCTGAATTCATCTGTAGGCAGACTGATCAAAAATAAACTGCTATTGGCATCTAAATATAAAAGATTCAGTTTGTAACTGATCACAGTCCTTTGTAAAGCCAGATGAATGGGAATTATTTTAAAGGCTTTAAACATATTTTTATTTCTTGTTTATTAATATTATCTGTGGCAAGATGCTCAAGCAAAGCACAAGATTAATCTGACCAATTTATCACTTACTGCTATGATGTTAATTTATTGTACGTGGAAGTCCATGGATGTGCCAAACATATTATTTAGTGGATATAAACTCCATTATTAGTCTCCTGGTGTGCACAGCCAAAGGGCTGATCTTCAGGAAACAGTATAAACCAACAAAGACCACTGCTTCATCAGCACGAAGTATACAGCAGCTAATGCAGCGTCGTAATAACAGACCATCCTAACAATCCTTGAAATGGAATGATCCTAGTAAGGACTGACATCTGTTATGATTATTTGTACTTAAGTAAAAGCACATATTGGACCCACTGTGCTTAAAAGGATGAAATCAAAGTTCAGTCTAGAAGTTACTTGCCAAACCAAAGTTTCCTGGAATTAGCACAAATTATAAAATATGTTTGATCGTGCCTCAGAACAAGGTCTGGATTGTATCTTTGATACCTTCCAACCCAATATGTTATGATTCTGTGCAGTCTGTGTGAAAATATAAAGGAGCAGATGAGCATTTCACCTGGCAGATCAAAAGGGCAGAAAGATAAAGTGACACCAGTCGGTGCTGTCAACAGAAGAACACAAGATACAGGCAAAAGCACTTTCTGTTTTACTGTCCTTTATCTCCTGCTGGGAATTTTTTCTGCTTTGTAGCTCCCTCCTCCTCCATACTTCACATATGCTATACTGATTTGCTGATTTGTAGTCGTGGCACTTTTATTACCCTTAGCATCACCCTTGAGTGTAGCTCATGCAGGTGTCACTTTCCAAACAAACACAATCGTGGAAATGGAATAAATGCAGTGGACAAGTGCTTATTCTCACCTTTGAAGAGCTATGGCTGTTGCGTGTCACCTTCATGGTTTTCAGTTATTCCTTCTTGCTTTTTACTTGTGTTCCAGGCAATGTCTTCTGCTTTTTTTTCCCAGATAATGTCTGAGTTTTATGCTTCTTAATTGCAAAGCACCCTGTATTTGTTGGTTTCTCATGGGCAAACAGATGGAGAGTCAAAACACATTCACCTGAGGGTGCCAAGCACAGAACTCATCACTGCTGGATTTAAATGTAATGCTCTTTACAGAAACAAAATGCTGCTACCAGTGCAGCGGATGCGTGCAAAGAAAATCAGCTTGTAACACAGAATTAAAAAAACTATGACACATTTTCCTTTTCTCCCTTCCTCTCCTTGTTGTTTTTCTCCCTCATCACATCCTTCAGTAACAAATACAAGCTGTATTAGTGTAAACCCTATTTGCTGGCTTTGTAAAACAACAGCTTTTCTCATACACTGTCCCTATGTTGATAGTCCTTGGAGTGTAAAAATTCTGTTCTTTCATTTCAAAGTTTTTTTTTTCTGGCTGCTTTGTGATGGTGTTGCAGCCCTGTGCCTGTGGCTGCAATAGGTGCTTTTGTGTCTGCTGTGGAGTTGTTAGTGTTGGTGCTTACTCTGCTGTCTTCTGTTTCTGGTAAAATCGATGGTTTCAGGTCCTCTTTGATCTACGTTAATTACAGAGGGGCATGAAAGCAATGTTAATTGTTTAGCTTCTGACTCCAGTTCTTGTCCTCAGAAATACATTTCTCCTCCCATATTGACTCTGTGGATACAAACATATGGGTTTTATCCACTGATGGACCATGCCCTTGCCAGTTCCCTGTGAACAGATTTGAGCAGCAGCTCATTCTGCTCACTCATGTGCTGACAGGTGCAAAACCAGGCTCCTTATTTCAGAATTGCTTCCTGTTGGGTGTGAAACCTGAGCAAATAATTCTCCTTCAAAGGGAAAAGCTTATATTGTTTTCTGGATGTTTATACCCCACTGTGTAGGTATTAATCTCTCTGTTATGGGCAATATTAATAATTGACAGAGGGCAGGAAATGCAAACAGATTTAATCTTAGCATCATACATTTATTTAACAACAACGTATTCATTTTTAATGGCATTATGGATTTTTAAGTAGGGGAAAAAATGTGCATTCTCTCACTAGGGTGTGATTGAGGTCTTACATTCCTGTGTGGGAGAAAAAGGTCAGACCTGACCTTGAGGCATTTAAACACAATCTTAAATAGCCATGATAGTATTGAAACCTACTAATTCTTTTAAAAATATCTTCAAAGGGAACTGTGATAGGGTGCGATCACTGGAATGTATTTCTTCTAGGTCTCTGAATTGCTACCTAAACACATAACAAGCAAGATAGCACCTCAGACAATCTTTATTAAGTACCCCATTCTTTGAGGAGCAGGTCATAGACTGTACCACCATTTAGTAGATTTAACGGCTTTTTGGGAAACTATACTAGCAAAAACTTATGAGCTACCTCCCAAAGCCAAACACAATGTGAGAGCCTACTGTACTGTAGACTCTACCCTGCTATTCAGAAATAATCAACCTTGAATCTCTAAGTACCTCAAATACATTTGAAAATACAGGCCAGAGGAAGTTTTTCTTATCAGGCTTGAACATCCCCTTCTTGGGCTAAGTGCTCTCCATCCAAAACTGTTTCACACAAGTCTTTTTCGCTGGATTCCAGGAGTCCCCATCCACAGCTCTTGGTGGCCTCAGCCTTGCACTGGTGCTGGTGTTTGTGAAAGTACATAGCAAACTGAGCCAGGGAACTGGCCTGGCTGAAAAACAACAAAACCATAAACAAAACAGGGAAGGAGGAAAAAAAATAAAGGTCATGGGATTGCCTGCATTTGCCCTCTGTGTGGCACACAAATCACCGGAGGTGGAGGAGAAGAACTGCCCTTTGGCTTAAATGACAATTGCTACAAGCTGTCTAACCCCAGCCGCAGGGTACAGCCGTTCGGTGATGGCACAGTTTCATTGGTCGTCTTAGAAGATAAATTCCCTGCTCTGGGCTTGCTAAAACGGCCTGCAGCAGAGCTTCTGCAGTCATGGAGACTTGGTCCAACTGTGCTCGATGGCAGGTCAGCTGGAGGTCACTGTCACAGTGCTCACCAGCAGCAATTGTCTCTAAAAGGGTCACAAAGTCACGTTTAACATCTTTCTAGCTGAGAAGACACCTTTCCATTATCTTCAAGATGACCCTAGAGAAGTTCAACCTTTTATCTTGCATTTTAGCTAATTTGTTCATAAAACAGATGTAAAAACATTTGCCTGCCTCCAATATGAGAGGTATAGCAAGCAATGGTGGCTGGGGGCTTTCTGAGGAAACACAAATTCATTTTATCAGAATGAGATGGCTCAGGTCTTTGATATGAAGCACTTGATTTTGGGACATCAGTTGCAACCCTCTAACTAAGACAGAAGTTCTAACCAACTTGGCTGCTGCCTGCTGTAGAGAAGGAGTGCTTAGGGGTTTGGCATTGGCATTTCACAATTTTTCAGGAATCAATACTGAGATAATTCTAAAGGAGGATGGGAAACAATTTTGAAATCCCAGGAATTTTTGAGAATGGGCAAACTTGTTTCTGGATCATAATTCTGAACAGCCAAAAGCTTGGGGAGGGATAGGAATTTTAAGTGCTGTGAGGGATGTAAGTGATCATGAGTGTTAACATACACACACTGGTTTGATTTTCCCCCTCTTGGATTATCTTTTGCCAGGAGATACAACAAAAAGCCGTACTGCATACTTTGGCATGGAAATATTTGTATACATGTGGGCAGAAGCTGAAGTTGCCTGCAGCTGACTATGGGTGGTAGTTTGTGTTTATTTTGTGGTGGTTGTCTTAGACAAAGTCCTTTGGGGATCAGGGGCTTTCCCAGCTGGAGGTAGACTGTCAGGGCCAAGATGGGAATTATTCCACAGTGGCATGCGATACAGGTGCTTCCAGCTCAGCTTCACAAGGCCTGTTTCTGCCAAGCTTTACTCCCACAAGTAAGCCTTCCTTGGATTAATTGTTTCATTGAATTTCAAGGAAGAACATTTTCATGCAGGTGAGAGCAGGCTGAGGTGAGATCTTGTCCTCTCTGGTTTGCCCAGACGCAGAATAGCGTGATGGCTTCAGGACCTGTAGGACTGCTCTAGTGCCAGGTTGTGTTTGAGTTTAGCATGCCTTCCTTCACAGTGTACTGACTCAAAGGCCTGCAGTAGGACTGAGCTTAAGGACATTGCTTCAATAATGTGGCTGTAAGGGCTTCCAGATCAGAGCAGATTGTAGTGCTCAGCTCGTGCTACAAGTAGCAGAGCTCAGGGATATGCATACCAGTCTGGTAGATATGCATTAAACATCTCTCTCTGTTGCAAGATTGGGTAAGATTGCATCTAACATCATTTCCTTGGAAGATTTGTACCCCTGCAGTGACAAGATACTCTTACTCAGGCAGGTGAGATCCCACAGAGAATCCTCACAGTGCCCAAAACCAGAAATCCAACCCCCCTAAACTCCCAGCCACAACTGTCTCTGCCTAAGCAGGATTGTCAGCATAATATAAAAAACAAGATAAAGAACAAACGGAGGCACCTTCTGAATTAGTGGAGAGCTGTCTAACAATAGAGAACTCTCTCTAAAGTCCTGCCATTGTTCCTGAGAAGAATGATTTTGTCCAGTCCCATTTTTGCTTAAGGAGAGATATCAAAGGAAGGAGTGAAAGAAAGACGAGCTATTATAAGCATGAACACTTTCATTTCCCTTTATCCAGAACACTGAAATCTGTAGGAATCTTGTGTATGTATCTGGCAGCAGAATCACACCTCATCCTTTGTGGCTCCTCTGTTGTGTTTTTTTTCTTTTTTTTTTCTCACTTTGAACTCCTCCAGTTCTTTTAAGCTCTTGAATAGATGTGGTGACACAATGGCTTCCCCTGTCCCCTGCCACTGCCATGATCCCTCTGATAATTTTTTCTTCTGAACCCCATCTGTATCCTCAGTCCAAAGTTTAAATCGGGTGTTGACTGGAGCTCTTTCAGCTGTGTTTGGTGGAATTTTACTGCTTTGGAGTCATGTTAAATCTGATATATAGCTCAATCTACACTGCCCACAAAAGATAATTGTTCAATTTTATTTTTATGGTGCTTCAATTTACAGCAGGTAGTTAGATTTTGTATAGGCTTATGCATTTCAGATGGCAAAGCCCCATCATTTTAGTGCAAAAGTTTCATGTAGCCACCTGCAGACTGTATTTTAAACAGCCTGGCAATTTTTTCTTCTGGGTTCTGGGACAACTTTGCTACTTCCTGTGGTTTAATATGATGTAGGATTAATTATACCCTATGGGTAACTCTGCAGCTTTTGTCTTTGTGTTTGAAAAGAATGTTTTAGAGGTGTCCAACCACATGAAGCAGGGGGGAAACATTCTCTACGTTATTATTTTGCTATTCTGCAGCAATAGACTGGCCTTTGCTGTGTTGTGATGGTTCTGCAGCTTCAGGAATTGTGTGAATTTCTCCTTGTGATGGGCTGTTTTGTCTGTCAGAATTGTGTTACTGGGGTTCCAGGTATATTATGAGCCCAGCCAATGAACACCACCACATACCACACTTAATTCAAACAGACAAACCTTATGAGACACTAAAAGGAAAATAAGTTGCTGACTTTAGTGGGAAGCTTGGATGACAATCACCTAGATTAGATGGCAAAGCGGCAGAAGGTGAAGCAGTTTGGCTTTTACAGGAGACTTCACAATGTTGTTTAATTTAATGGTATTCCATTAAGCAATAAATACTAGAATGAGAGTCTGTGGGGTGTTTCTTGTTATCTTCCCCATGCCAAAGTCTTATGTCTTTGTCTAGTGGCCGCTCCAACAGTATACAGGGAGAAAGAACTGTCTGTTCTGATGCTGTAAGTGAATTTCATCTAATATCCTCTCACCATAATGGTCAGTGCACCTGAAAATACTTCTGGATGCTTCATATTGGTGCTAAAGGGAAGATCACTTTCAAAACTTTATCATTTGGGAACATGTGTGTCATACAAAATACCTCATGCTTTTTCTTCCCATACCTTGGATGTTGCTGAAAGGTTAGCATAAATAATTTCTTCAGTGCTAGCTGTTGCTCTTGCCTCTGTATCATTAATAAATTCAATAACCAACAGCTCTAGCATGGAATTTGTGTGCATCCTGCTGTTAATCTTTTGCTACAGTAAAAGCAAGCTCACTATCTTTGATCTCAGTCTCTTAGCCACTTCCCAATGCATGACGAAATGCTGCCTCTCATCCCACGACTACTCATTTTTTATAAGTGTCTAGAGAGGGACTTGGTCAAAAGCTTTTGCAAGTTTAAATAAATGGCCTCTGGTGGTTGCTAAGGGACAGGGTATTTCAGCTCCCATTGTGAAATGTGCAAAATGCAAGAGTATTTGCAGGCCAAGCTTTCTTAGTCCCCCAACCACAGGAGGGGGATTTATCTCAGCTGCCTTTAACCGTCTACATGCCAGCTGCCTAAGGTGAGTTAGTTACCTAGGCTATGTCTTTAGTCACTGTAGAGAGAAAGAAGGACCTCCAAAGAGCAATTAATTTCGTCTTAAAGAGGTGTGTTTAGAGGTTTCATTTGCCAAGATGCTGACTTCAATGACAAACCTGGTTTAAGATAATTTCTGCTCCTGAATTTTGCAATTCCCATCCCTTTGGATGTGCTGGTACAGCTGTTGCCAGGACCATTCTAGAAAAGGGAAATGCAATGGATTTTTTTTCATTTTTAACTTCACAAAATGTTGTGGAAATTTAAGGATATGGTTTTGCAAGGCTGCTGAGCTGATTTAATGGCTGATTGACACTGAAAGGTGAAGGTCTGGGTCATCTTCCCTCTGCCTTTCTGACAGAATGGTCTGGTCCTCCCTTACACGTGTGTTTGCATCCTCTCTCTGTGTCAGCACAAAGCTTCTGTACTTGCATGATGAGCTTACCAGGGAAACTATCAAACGGAGTAAGGCACTAACAAGCATAATAATTTCTTTAGATACATTATGACCTTGATTTTGTTGTTGTTGCACCCACCAGAATGACGGCACTGGTGGTCACAGAAGGAAGTGTGGAGGAGGTTGGGCCAGACCACTTGGTAGTAATGTGTATTTTCATGGATACAAAATGGCTCATAGATCCAGACCCTTCATAGTCACTGGATGACAGGTAAGGTTATGCTTTAAAGCAGGTTGCCCAAGACTGTAGCCAAAACCTGACTGGACACTGTCCTGGACAACTTGGTCTAGCTGGCCCTTATTCAGCAGAGCATTTGGGCTAAATAATTTCAAGAGGTGCTTTCCAACATCAACAGTACAATTATACCTTTATTAGGGACTGCCCCACAAAGAGGCTCTTTTTACACTTGTCAGATCAGTTGTTGAAATCAGAATTAAAAGCATGGTCCCATAAATAGATGTGATGGAAGGACTGAGAAGTGGCAAACTGGACCACAAAAGTGTGAAAAATTGACTTTAGGGTGGTAGGAAATAGAAATCTTATAAACAATTTTTTGCTGCTGCAGTCAGCGTCTAGTTGAGCAACCTTTATAACAGTCTAGAGAAATTTTGTTCACTCCAGGCACCTCTTTCACTTCACTGATTGAAGGGGGAGGCTTGATGAGCAGCTTAGATTGAGTGGCTAACTTTCAGATGACTAAAGTTTGTCAAGATGAGTGTTACTATAAGCTGCTACTTGTCAGTGCCACTTGAGACCCAGAATGCAGCAGTTTTGAAGGATTGACTAGAGTAGCCTCAGAGGGCTCAGGAAAAGCCTTTCATAATATGGTAAAATCATTTCATTCCTGGGCTTGTTTTTTTGATGTTAATGTAATGCTTGGAAAACTCGGCTGATCACTTCACTTTCCTGATTTCCTGTCTCAAACTGATTTAAGTGGGGACTCCATTAGGACATCAGAAATGATGCGGTAATTTGGTGTGCTCAGAGCCTCTTTACTTATTTAAAAAGAATTAAGGCAATGAGTGAGCTATCCATTATTTATTGGTAGCTCTTAAGAAAGCACTATGGTCTGTTGCAAACAGACTTATCATGTGATTGAGAAATTAAAGCCGGTGGGTGACAGTTTCTGCAAATTGTTTCAAACAGTCTTTCAAAAGGAAAATTTCGCAAGCTTTGACAGCTTTGAAAGGATTGCTTTGGAAAGTCTTTCTGAGTTGTATGAAATGATATTCCCAGATGGCACCGAAAAGCCACATAAATTCCTCTGCGTCCTAAGATGCCCCAATGTTGTACATCCTTCTTGAATGAGGAAGGCCAGAAGGTAGCTAATCCACCTGGTACATAACCTAGCTTTCATGGAGCCTTTAGGGATGAACAGTATCCCTGATTCAGTGGCTAGGAGAGAGCAGGACGTAGAGCCTTACCTTCTACCACCTTCATGGCTTGCTGATCACCAGGTACTTCCTGAAAGCAGAACCTCCTTAGAGAGGCTGCAGATGTGGTGAGTCACAGTGAAGAAGGGATCCAAGAAGAGGTACCCTTTCCTTATCTATATGCAGAGGTCTCAATCCCAACTTTTCTTGCCTTCTTGCCAAACCAGAGATTTATTAGACTCTGACCCATGTGTTGCTGTCTAATGACATAAACATACTGACAAATTACCTTTCTTATACTTTGTGTACTTAATATCAGAGGGAGGTGGAATGTATTGTATTTATGAGAGGAAGTCAAACTGCTAACCACTGGCCCTAAAAACAATGTAAGTTACAAAAATACTTAGGCTAAAATATTGGGTTGGGGGACGCATTATCCTAGCTTTGAATGCTTGCAGCATTATGATTATGTCTGAAATAGATGTCTATGTACACTTTATACTCTAGAAGAAGAAGAAGGTACTTCTGGGCTCTGATTCATCTGGCTGATTTTAACCATCTTGCTTTAGTGCAGAAACTCCAGTTTGTGCACCAAAAAGTTTCTGTCAGTTGACTGCAAAGGAAGACCAGGTGAGGACATCCACATGGAACTGAGTCCTCTCTCAGTGTACAGGAACTGCAGCACATGTGTGTGTGTAGTCTGCCTTTCTGTGTGTGTGTGAAAAGTCTTCCATGAAAATCAGATCGTTGCAGCACAGCATGTGTAACAAAAACTTGAATTCAGCTAGATTTCAGGAAATGAGAAAATCAGTGTGTGGCTAGGGGAAGAACATAAAGGAGACTTTGCTGGTTTAATAGCACCAAGACTAAATATAACTGCTGGCCTATTCTTTAGACCCCTGGAAAACAGGTCCAGTCTGTTGTTCCTATGAGCATTTCACTGAAAAATGCAAACCCCTTGCCAGGTGAGATATTTGCTTTTATGTTTCTGCACAATGTGGAGCCATTCAAACTCATATTCTTGTCTGCTATTTGTATATGTTGCAACACTTTCCACCTTTTCTAAATATCTTACCAATGTGCAGAAGGGTCAGTACATGCAGCCTTGAGCCAACTGAAGATTCTCCATCTGTGTTTGGAAATCACAAAACTGCTGTGTCTCTGCATAATTAGTTCAAGCACTGTGCCAGACTAATAGGACTACATAGCTTCCAGATTGTATCTGACTGGCCTGGAGACATCAGAAATTTAAGCATGTACTCTGTTGGACTGAGGAATGTCTGAGTACTATCAAACACTTTTCTTTTTTTTTTTTCTTTTTTTTCTTTTTGTTTTTGATGTTGTTGGGTGTTGTGTAAAAGAACTAAATGAAAACAGTCATTAGAGTGATGAGGTCTACTTTCTCTGTAACTAGTCATGGCCCAGCACTGAAGTCCTAACAAAGAACTGAACTCCTCAGAGGAGATTTGAATTTTGCTGCTGTGTTCTTTCCTGCTGTAAAATATCACTAACTCTGTTTTGTGCAGGTAGTCTTCATTGTTGTGCACCCTTGGTATCTGACTAAAACTGAAAACCTCTAATAAACAAGAAATCAAAGGACATAAACTTGAGGTACCTTTTTAGTTCCTGTGTGATTTTGAAGGCCCAGTTGTTCTGCACCAGTGCTGGAAATGCTTCAATTCATCTTACTATATATCAATTTAAAAAAAAAAAAAAATCAATCTCAGAAAGTGTCTGGTTTTCCTTGGCAGAAAAAATAAAATGAAGTGTTGTGGGATTTTTCTAATAGTGGTTTGGGGTTTTTTCTGTTTTCACAAAACCTGGATATTTTTCACCCATAACAAACAAATGAATATGTTTAGCATTTCTCCATATACTTTTGCTGTTTATGGTGGAAGCCCAAGGGGATCCTTATTTCCTAACTTTCCCCATGAAAGAGGAGCTGATGACCAAAAAGCAAACCCAATCTGAAACTCCTGTGGGAGAGTTTATTGGACCTTCCTGAAGTTTTGCCTGTAAGAAACATTTTAAAAATGATGAATCTGCAAATTATGCAGAAGAGAGCATTTAGTGAGTAATCGCTGAGGAGGTCTCATGGCCTGGTGCCTCTTTTCTCTCCTCTACCCTTTCTATGGACATAATCTGTAGTCTTATCAGCATGCCTCAATGGCTTTCAGCAGCATCCCCCAGAAAGAATAATTATTATATTTAGGCACCTGGAAAGCAATTTGCTTCTGCCCCGAATGAGCAGTAAAGAATCTCATGTTACTGTCCAGTAGCTTTGAAGGCTTCTTCCCCTGTTCCCATTCTTGACTGTCTACCAGACCTGTAAAGGGAGGAGACATCTTTTATTCTGCATCTTCATAACCTGCAGGAGGAAAATGAGACTCAGAGGAGTTCTGAATACCTTGCAAGAGCTTGTGTTCCAAGCTGTAGTCTCAGCCAGTGCATATATATTTTAATTCATTTGTAAAAGGTCATTTCTACTAATGAACTTCCTCAGAAATTTCTCTCTTGCTTTACAGTTAGGCCCATGAGATTAAAATCCTTATGCATGGCATGAAAGATGGGACCTGCTTTAATTGTAATGTGTTGTTTGCTGACCATTAAATAAAGATGAAATAAATTGTCCATTTCCTGTCTCCAAGGCTGGTTGCTTGAGCATATTACTCATCTGGGGAGAGTGCATTGTATTGCCAAGGCTGAGAGCACATACATTCATCATTAGTAACAGCACAGGGATGAGTTGCTTTCCCATAGCCTTGTCTCTTGCTTGTGGGATTAACTTGTTTTCAACATTGCAAATTCAATGTTATAGAACAATTCCATACTCAGTTTTTTAAGAGCTGAATATGGTTTTCAGTCATATAGAATGCAAGTTCCTGTCCTGAGTAGTATATTTTTCAGATTTTACAGTTGTTATTTACTATGAAAATGGTGTATCAAGCCTGAATATAGGGGAAGACATGGTTTTTTCACTATGGAAGTAGATAACATGCTCGCTTTGCTGTCTTCCATTGGCTCTATTTTGTTTGCCGGTGAGAATATTTCCTCTGCAGAGTTTATGGACTCAGGCACCTTTAATCCAAAATCTGACATTGCCATAAACCCTAAATCAAAGGCATTTGGTACTTGGAGGTATGGAGTCTTTTTAATCTCCTCTGATCCTTGCCCCTACTGTGAAGAGAAGTCTCTTCATTTGGATGTCAAATACGGATTGAAATGCATGATATTGTCAACCCTTTGGCTTTTAGTGGTGATAGGTTTGTTACCTGCGATGACAGGATGGAGAGGTGGGACAAAGGAGTGATGCAAAGGAAAGTGATCTATTATTCTGCCTTGTCTGGTATGGAGTCATGATGCAGCCTTTGCTTTGTTCAGTGCCTAAGGAGATTCCATGGAGACTTCTTAAAAGTGAGGTGTGGGCAGGTGCATGTGGAAAGGAGTGAGCAGAGCTTCACTGCAGTCTTTAGGCATTGAGGTCAGAACTTGCCACCTGACTTCCAGCTGGAGCTCCTGCAGAAGCCAGGTTCCAAAGACATTGGTGGCTTTGATCCGGGTGCCTTTACCAGCCATGCTGCTGTGAATCCACGGCAGCCAGAGGTCATTTTTAGCCTTGTATCTCCAACTAGGCCCTTGGGAAGCATGTTGCCTTTCTCTCAGATGCTGCAAAGAAGAGGACTTGTGTCTTCTAGATCCTTGTGCCCATCTGCTATGGGTTCCACACTTCCCAGCACCTCCTGGTTTCTCTGTGACAGAGGAGAGAGCAGTCCCTTTGAGGCAGTGATGCTTTTATTCCCAGTCTCACAGAGCACAGTGCAAACTGCTGGTGACACAGGAGAGGAAACCCATCTTCAAAGTGAGGAGGAAATGCAGAGGCCGCCTTGAGTCTGAATGGCCTCCCACCAATTATCACACCACTGGACGATGACTATTACATTTATTTCTGTGTAACAAAGGATCCAAATTCTTACTGCTTGTGGGGAAAAGGTTGGAGGCAGCTCCAGGGCACTGTGTGAAAGGAAATAAAAAACCAGTTGTAAATTATTACAACCCAAAGAAAAAAACCCCAGACCATTGTCTTTTATTACAGTGCTAAATCAACGAGAAAGAACGTAGGTGATTTGTCAAGGTGGAATCCACATTCCTTACAACATCCAAATTTGCTTTCATTAGAATGTCAGTATTCTGATCAAATTATTTTGCTTTTATTAATAAGGCTTTATGCAAATGAACCCCCCAAAGCGCTAGTTCCTGCTCACAAGAAATCCTATCTGTATGGAAGTGGAGTAATTGTGTAACTCTCCTTCTCAAGGTGAACACAATTAAATGTAAAAATCCTAACAGACCCTCAAATCTCTTTATATAGCCGCAGTGATAACTGATAATACTTAATGCTCTGACAGACTTTCGTTCCTGTTGTTGAAAGACAGCACTAAGGCAAACACAAGCACACACACCTGATCACAAACGGCAAAAAGAAAGATGAACTAAGATATTCAACAAAATATTGGTTCAAAATTAGGTGATGGGCAATTCCAAGCATAGAAAAAAACATAGTTTTTAAATATTTTAATGTCAGCTACACAATCAATATTTTTCATATATTGTTTATACGTAGTAGATTTTTTGGGGAGAGAAAGAAAAGATTTCATGGAAGCTGTCATGTTGCTTGGTTATGAAGCATGTTGAAATGTAATATAGGTATAATGTAGTATAATACTGGATGGGTGGTAGACAAGTGTGGAGAGGGCATGATCTGGGTGGTTGGTGTCTGTTGGAGAGAGGGATCAACTGCACCACAGAGGTAACCCAGAAGGTGCTGAGCCTGAAGAATTATTAAGGCTTTCTGGGGGTCCCTTCAGAGCTTTACTGAGTATACCACAGCCACTGGAAGAACCAAAGGCCTGTGGGGAAAGGGTACCAGAAAGTTCTTTGGAGCTAAGAGGGAGATGGATTAAACCTCTGCAAGAGCTGGGTATAATGTTTTTTCATTAAAAATAGTTGACTGTTGAGGTCCTGGAAGCATAGTTACAATGCAGGGGCTGGGATAGCTCAGTCCAGATTTTGTGTGGGAGCAAGACTCCAGGGCATACCAGACCCTCACTTAGACTGTGGTTTCCACAGGTTGTGGATACTATGTTTTATATTGGTTCTCTTTCCCCTCCTTCCCTAAAAAGATGGACTAGAAGGAGAAAAAAAAGCAGAGTTTAATAAAAGTCATAATTTGTGCTAAAATTTACTGAATAGCTTCTACATAAGAGCTAAGTAGGTAGGACTTTTCAGCCTGGAAAAGAGGTTACTGAAAAGGTTATGTGAAAGACTTACAAAAAAAGTGAAAGAAGTAAAAGTGAATAAAAGACTCTCCTGTTCATTAGAAAAACTGAAGGCCATCAAAAAGTATTAACAGGCAGTGAGTTCAAAACAAACAAAAGGAGGTGTTTCTTTACCCAGGTAGTGAGAAACGTGCATAGCATTGCTTAAAATGCTGAACTGTCTCTTTTATGAAAGTAATTCTTGGCAGGAAAACTCCCCAAGGTTTGTTGAGTATAAGGGCATTGCCTCTGGCTCCAAAAGTCCTTGTGCTGCAGAGTTTGCAAGCCTGGAGGAATGATCTGGAGAAGGGCCTGTAATAGACTTACTCTGTTTTTCTTCAGATGGCCAGATAGGAAACTAGGGGGGTCTTTGGTGTGACACAATAAATCCCTAATTTTGGTTTTAAAGTTCAGGAAGAGCTTCTATCCCACTGCATCTCTTTCAAAGACCCATCTGTAGGAGGATCGTCTTAAAATCTTTTCAAGTATCTTCCTGTTCTTCCAGCTGCTTGCTGGTTTAACCATATGGATTGCACACTGCTGTGGCAGTGGCCTGGGAGACTGGTGAGCACAAAGGAACAAAATCCAGTGCTTATACTTTTAAAGTATGTTTGGAGTGCATTTTAAAGCACCTTTTTTTCTTTATTGTCGCTTTTTTTCCTTCCAATCACAAACCCACAGCCTTACTCTTGTGAGCTAAGTGCACTGGGTTTAATTGCCTGTGCTTGTGCTAGGGGAAGCCACGGAAAGGTAGAGATAGCATAAACTGCCGTGGGAAATTCTTGGGTCCAGTGTTTTCCAGAGAGTATTGCAAGGACTGTCAGCCCCTGATATGAAGATAGCTACTTCAGAGCTGCTCTAATTTATGCTTATCTTTCTACAGGCTTTGGAAAACAAGTAACAGGAGAGCAGCACACTCCAATTATGCCCTTGATACACTCCTTATCCTGAGGACCAAAAGCATGACAGCCTTTATTCTCTTTGCTCTTTTTGTCTGCTCCTTAAGAAGGCAAAGCAAAAGGGAGAGAGGGAGGAAGGGAGGGGAGTCCTACATAGGTAGCAGAATGGTGATTTCTCCTGGTTTTAAATACCTTTGGGATTATTCTTTCTTCTCGTATTTTCATATTTATAAAAATGCAACATCTTACTGGTTAGCAAAGCTCACTTAGTTTGTCACAGTAGGATGAAATTTCTAGCCTAATGGAGAATCAAGCCTGCTAGACTGCTGTAGGCAAATTGGCCAAGGAGATTTCCAGAGCTGCTTTGTCTTTGTCACTTGGAATTCCTCCATTCTCATCATCATCAATTCATCCTCTACATCCCACATCCTCTTTTCTATTTCACATCAGCAAAATGAACAAGACATACCATTCTTACAAAAATAAGATATCAACTGGGGACTGACTGATGTGTGATTTCCCTCCTCACCACCTTCTCTCTCACTCTCAGAAATGTTTATGCTTTCATTCCTCCCCAGCCTGGCAGGAGCAGCCACTAAGGCATTTGACTTTAAATGATGAGTCTGTAGCTGGGAGGGCAAGAGGGTGGTGTTCTAAGCATGGCTGGGAGTTATTAGTCCAGGTTAATTACTAGGGGAATTTATGTGGTGAGCATCAATCAAAGCTGAGACACATCAGATTCTGCTGTATAAACTGGCCTGTGCCCAAACTGCGTAAGATGGCTTTTGTCTTAATGTTATTACCATGATTTGCTAGCTGAATGTATAGCTCAAACATATTCTGAAAATGGGAAACTATGGCAAAAACCATCAAACATCCCAGGACTGTGAATGTCAGTCTGCATCAAATGGAATAAACTTGGACTGCCCGGGGGTGAGTGATCAATTGTAACAATTTGGCACTGATGGGGTGAGGTCTAGCAATGGATTATAACATGTTGCCTTTGATTAGGATTAGTGAATAATGTCAAGGAATTATGGGCTGAAGGATAACATGCATGAGCCAGTTTTGCTAGTGGGACTGAGGCAATGTTCTAGACAAAAGCAGGTTTGTAGCACTGGTATTTACTTTATCAAACCTGAAGCTCTTTTAAATACTTGTGAACAACTGAATATTACTCCCTGTTGGATCTGACTTCTTAGGAAGGCCATATTTGTCAAATAAAAGTGATCAGGTGGTTCATGGTTAGAAATAGTGTTTTCAACTTTTCCATACAGGATACAAAAGAATCAAAGAGCACTGCAAAAAATAAAATTTAGAAAAAAATTTAAAAATGCAAGCTGGCCTCATTATCCCCCACCATTTCCTTTGTCTCCCAGTTCACCATAAGAAGCAGCATCCAGCTGATCCCCAGCTTTCCTCTTGGGCTCTGTGGAAAGCATCTTGTTTGGCCCAAGCTTAGGAGAGGAGTAAAGAGACAGTGAGTTGGCTCTCAACCTGTCCTAGGTTCATAGGGATGAGACAGAGAAGGGTGTGTGGGATGTGGGCTGGACTTCCTTCCTTATTTCTTTAGGCACCTGCCCGGGTGTGATGGCATTGAATGCCTGTCCCCACTGAGGCCACCACAGCCAGGACGCTGGGCCAGGTGGGATTGCAGGTGTGCTTCAGCCCTCTGGTTATGTGCTCACTGAACTGGCTGCAAACTTTGGCTGAGGGACTGCCTCTGGAATCTGAAATTAAGCTAAATTAATTTAATGACAACCAAAAGCTTTTTGTGAAACTCAGTGACTTGCAGGTTAGCAGTTATAGCGACCAAATATATTTTAAGAAAAAGTCACTCAGACTATAAAAAGTTACACAAACTCACCCTTTACTTGGTAAAACCACACTGTTTAAACTTGTTAGAGCACTTTCATGGCCACAGGATGCAGAGTGCAGAACCGTAGGCTGCTGGAAATATGCTGTGACACACACAGCACCTGCGAGCTGCGGCAGCGATTGCTCCCTGCCCCAGTGCCCAGGCGAGGCGATGACCCCGCTGCCTTTGGGCTGCCTGGCAGTGCAGGAGCCCCAGTCACCACGCTCCGACAGCCCCACGTCCCGCCTGCCAGCAGCACAGAGCGGAAAATCTGCCACATGCCTGCCTGGTCCAACCGGCTTTTCCTATTAACATTCCTCCGCCGTAACCCTCGACAAGTGCCACGTAGCTGGGGGTGGGTGGGGAGAGGGGAGAGGGAAGCCTAGGCATTACTTCTGTGATGGGACAGCAGGGCGTGGTGGCAGGGACATCATCTGCTGCTGCTGCTGCTGCTGGTAGGGGACAGAGCAAGGGCAAGAGTAGGAAATCGGGCACAGGGGGAAAGCAGGGAAGAGGGAAAGATAGGGATATACAGTGCACAGGTAGCTTGTATGTTTGCTGTCACCCCCAGATACTGATCATAAGGATCACACACTGTACCTCACCCTGGTGCTGCAGCTTGAGGAAGACCAGGAAGAAGGGCTAAAGGCTTTTGAAACAGCCCCATAAGGGGTACCACAGAGTGCTTGGGGAGGCACATGCACAGGGCCAGCAGGGGCTTCCTCCCCCTGACACTGATTCTCCCATCTCTCCTCTATTTCTTTCAAAGGGAAAGGTGTTTTAAGGATTTGTTTTACTTCTCATTATCCTGCTCTGATCTTGTCAGTAATAACTTCAGTTAATTATCCCCAAGATGAGTCTGTTTTACCTGTGACAGTATTTGGTGAGGGATCTCTCACAGACCTTATATCAACCCTCGAACATTTGCTTTGGTTTCTCTTCCCTGTCCATTTGTGGAGGGGAGTGATAGAGTGGCTTTGGAGGGTGCCTGACATCCAGTCAGGGTCACACCACTACACCCTCCTCTGCAGAAGGAAAAAGAAGTGGATATCTGTGTGGTTATCAGGGAAAACTTCACTTGTTCAGTGACAGCAGCTCTCCTGTGCATGGAGATGAAGGTTTATAGCATATGAATACTATGCAGTAAGGTCAAAGGTTGTAGATATGTTGATAGCTATAAATTTTATGGGTGAATTCTTCCCAGCACCCTCCAGTTTTATAGTGGAAGGATCAGTACTTCGGCTCTTGCTGGAGCAATGCAGAGTGAGCTCTGTGCATCAAGACTGGCATTCCCAAGTGGGCCATAATCTGCCCTCACATAAATAAATAGCATGCAGCTGTCACAAAAGCCTCCATGGATTCAGGGCAGGAAAAAGAGAGAATAAAGATATGTGGCAGTTAAAATATTTAATATTCAAATGAGCCTGATGTCCTGTGGAGCTGACCCGGAGTGTTTTCTTGTCAGGAAGAGCAAAGGCAGCCAACTGGATGCTTTCCCTTCAACAAACTGAGTGACTGCTGTAGCTGAACTGATGCTCTCTGCTGCCCTGTGCCTGCGTGGTGAAGGTGAATCAGTCACTGCCTAGAGTGTCACTGTAACACACAACTTCAAGTGTCATCCTCAGACCACGAATCTTTTCAACTTCCTTCAGCCAATGAATTGACTGATTCCCTCTTGTCCTGCCTTGATCTGTGATGCCCATCAAATATGACTTTTTCTATACTCTTTGTAAAATCTGTAAAAACCCATGGTAGGTAAGAAAGACACACCTACAATTAATTGATCAGCTTTTAACATATTTGAAAACCGATAACAAATAAATAAGCTTAAGGGGCTAGTCTGAAGACAAATGATTAAGAATGCATTTGTCTCAAGGTTTTTGCCAGTTTGCAGCTGGCAGTTTTGGTGGTTGTGGTTTTAGGCAGAACAAATGTGGATGCTACCTTGGTTAACATACAATACAACACTAATGTAACGCCAATTATAGATAAACATCTTAATTAAAAACTGAGGAAAGCATGCTTAGATATTTTCTAGTAAGTAGGATTGGAATGTAATCTGAGTTTTTACAAATGCAATGGGGAATAACAGCTAATCTTGATGTTCTGACAAATTCCTCATAGAAACAGCATTTATTTTTAAACAGCGAAGCCCTTCTGCACAGGAGTAGTCCCGTTTTCAGAAAAAACTGCCTACCATCTTGACAAAAGAAATCAATGTTTGCACTCAAACACAAGACATATGACTGTTTAGTATGTTTTGAAATGAAGAGCATATTTTCCAAAAAAAGGCTAATAGGCTGGTCTATATAATTATTGAAATTTGGCAAATGCTTTACACAATAAGGCTGTTGTGGTCACACAGTCATCTTATTTTGGCTTGCTTCTCACAGACGCCTGCTATTCAGTGACAGCCGAATTCAGACACAATACAGGCAGAGCTTCTAAGTTCCTTGCTGCTCTGTAGGTTGGATGGGTAAAAGCAGGAGGATCCTAATGAAGTTCTGCTGGAGCCAGTGGAGGTCAAACAGCAGTCAAGTGTAACATTTGGCCAGGAGGTTTCCTGAGTATCACTGGCCACATCCTCAGGTGCTGCAGATGGAGCAAATCACTGAGCTCAGCAGCCTGTGTTGGATTCTCCTGGGATGTTCAGATGCTCCTTTTCTGCCCATTTCTCCAGCGGCTTTTTATGCATCAAAAGGCTCTGAATCAAACCTCTAAGTAGTATATAGGATGAAAAGTACAATGAATTTAGGAGCAGCTACCCAGGAAGCTAACGTCGTAATAAGAACTTGATAATAAAGTGCTCGGTGAGAAGGAGAACTGAAATTTGAGTGTAGTAACAGACCAACAATAGTGCTCAAAGGAAATGTTTGAGCCTCTCAGATGTCCCAGCTGATTTTTGATGCTGAAAAGATACCAGATAGTCAGAGCTAGCTGCACACTGGAGACTGGTGTGAAACACGCTGTGAAGTCTGTCTTCCAGCTGACAAAACAGCCAAGCTATTACTAGGCAATCTGGCTAGCATTATATGTTTTAATATATTTCCAGACTTTAGGTTCTGAAATCTCCAGAGGATCGTGAGCCTCCAAGGTCATCAGGGTTTCGACCTTTCTTTTATTGCCATAGCAACTAAAGCTGTCTTTAGTGTTTAAATTAGTTAATCAATTGCAGTCCTTGATTTATGCTCTTTGGCAGCAGCCACCCTTGAAAGTTATTTCTTGACTAATATCTGCTTTTATCACAGGAGGGTATTCCCACACCCTGGTTTAATAAGACCCTTTGACAGAGGAATTCACTTCATCATCTGAATTCAGTACCTCGTCTAGAACCAACTAGTATGAATTACTATTATAGTTTTGTTTTGGTGTTTTGGTTTTTTTCTGCCTAGAATCATCTTAATTCTGTTTTACATTCCCTTAGAAGGAGATGGGGGTCACTTTGTTGGAAAAAACACAGGCTCTAATTGCTTCCATTTTATGGAATGCTCCACCTTTGCACTGTATGTGAATGAAATTACAATGCACAAAGAAGTTAATCACTTCAATCAGCTCTTTTGAATGAGGTCAAAAAATGAACCGTTGCCTGTTTAACTGTTGTGTTCTGATAATCCCTGATTCTTCTGATATAGCATGGAATAAAGGATTAAGGGCAAGGTCATCAAGTGAAATGCCCCAAGATTCAGGACTATACATTGTTTTTAATGTGTGGGTTTGGGTATATTGCTCCAGCCCTTTGCAATGCACTTCCTTGAATTGTAAAATGCAGCTAACACTTACACTTTGCTCATATGGAATCTGAACATTTAAGTGGTTTTCCTCTGCGAAACGGTACCTTCTTCTCTGTTTCTTCTGGTGTTAAACAGATATTTCTGCAGAGGTGCAGGTGCTCAGTTCTGCCTGTGCTCTAAGCTGGCTTAAGAGAGGCGCAGGCTCACAGGGATGGGAGGGACCTCTGGAGGTCTCTAGCCCAAGCCCCTGCTCAAAACAGTTCCTGCAGGCTGTTCAGGCTGTGTCCAGGTGAGTTTTGAATACCTTCAAGACTGGAGATCCCACAACCTCTGGGCAGCCCATAGTATGAGCTGACACTGCCTCATCTCTGCTGAGATGTATTTCTGAGGACAGCACTCTCCCAGCAATACTTCTTTGTACAGTAATATGTTTTAATAGTTTTGCACTTAAACCTGCTTTGTCTCCTTGGACAATTGGTGAAGTCAGGCTTTGGCTGTATTGTGCCTGTGCCCATCCTAAGAAATGAACAATGCATGCTCTCTGTGGCAGCTCTGTATTAAAAGTAGTTTCCAAATAACTGGTCAAGTTCTGACCTGTGAGTAGGGATTTCTTTCTTTTCTACTCATTGGTAGAAGCTTTAAGAATGACAAGAATGGATAAAGCTGGGAATTTCATGATGATCTACTAGAAAACAAAGATAATGTCTTCTCTGTTTTGGGATGTGCCCACAGCTAGAGTCCTGGATGTCAAACCCAACCATACTTGGCTGAAACACTGAACACATGCTTCTTGTAATGCCTATCAATACCTATTATTCATTGGTCTTTTGAGAAAGTCATAGAGTTTGCAGTGCCAAAGCCCATGTCTTGCTGAATGGTGAAAAAGTTTTCACTGACGCAGAGTGGAGTGTGCTGTTTGCAGAGCAAAAATAATCCCTGCAGTCCAGCATGGTGATTCTTTCTGTTGCCTTAAACCGGTGGCCCCTGGGGACGCGTTTGTCTGGGCTGGCTTCTGACAACATGACCTCATCATTATGCTAAACCCATGTTCTTCCTGTCTTTACACAAATAGTCTTGCAATCCAAATGAGCAAACTCTTTGTTATTTTAAAGAGTGGCTGGTACCAAAGCGAATCATTTTTCTTTTGATTAGCATTTTCAAAGAATAACCTTCGTGAATTTTCCACAGAGGCTGCTCCTGCTGCACAGTGCATCTGGTTGAGTTTTAATCATTTAGCAATTCTTGGCCTCAAAATGCTGTTGTTCCTGGGACTTCTTGAAAGCTGTGACATGATGGCCAGTGGGGACAATGCCTTTTTTCTGATGTGTGCTCATTGCAGGATGGGATTCATGTTTTACATTCTCTGTTTACTGCCAAGGCAGCTGCTGTTGAGGGGAAGGTGAAACCAAACAAGAGGCGTGTTGGTAATATGCAATGGCAGCACATCTCTGAAAGGCATGAGACTAAGTGCCAGCTCAGAGAATCAATAAAATCAAAATAATTTTTATATGCTTGCTTATGGCCTTGGGCATATTTCCCCTGTAACTCCAAGAGGACTTTAATTTGTGTAAGTGTTGGTGCAACTTTGACCAAGAAGTTGAGGTTTTGCCATATATATCAGGCACTATCAAGTGAACTGACAAGCACCATATTTGCAGTTTCTCTGGACGAACACCATCCATTTGCAGAGGGATTAATTAGTTATGGTGCTCAGAGAAAGGATTTCTGTAGTAACTTAAGGAATTAATTGCTTAATGTAAAATAAATGAAGTGGGAGAGGGTATGTAGATTAGGATGCAGCTTGCTGTTTTATAATATTTAAGCTGATTGCAGGGATTCAGAATAGTTCGAGTATCACTTTGGCACTAGTCCTGAGCCTTTTAATATGATCCTATTTTCTGATGTGACTCTGTGACCAAGGGACCACAGAGCACCACTGGTGTGTGTGGGATAATGTATTCAGACCTTGGTCGTATAGGAAACCTTTTAAATCACTGGGCAGCAGCACTCCTTGTGAAAGTTTTGTGTGAAAACTGCCTGGCAAGGAAAGCAGAGCGAGAGGAACCTTACAAGTAAAAAATAGGATTTAGTATTTTCTCATTTCTGATAACTGGCAGAAAAGCCACAGAATGTTATCTGAAGAGTCAAACTGAGGAAAAGTTACTGAATGAAGAAATCTATGTTAACAAGCATATGCAAACTGCAAAAAGCAGGGTTTGCCTTTGATGTCCATGTTATCTGTTAATTGTGTGCAGATAAGGAGTGATTGTCTCACACTGATTTCAAGTTGCATTTCCTTTCATTATCCACCAAACTTTGCTCTCTTTTTTTTTTTTTTCTCTGCACTTTGCTTTTTCTTAGCTTTCTGTGCTTTCCCCCTAGTTGTTCTTTATTTAAAGAAATTGCAGAGACTTCCTATTTCTGTCTTGCCATCTGGTCTAACTCCACAGTGGCTTTCTTGCTAGATCACTGCCACTGGAACAGCATAGCAGGTATATACCATTTCAGGCACATAAATTTTCCAGAAGCAGCTGTTACAGCAGTGGGTTTTGCTTGAAAATGGAATTTCAAAGTCAATTAGGATGATAGGTGCTTGGATCCAGGATATTTAAAAGTAAGGAATAATTCGACCAATATACTTTTCGGATTTTTTTGGGTTTTATTTAAAGAAGAGGAATCTAATCCTTACAGCTATTGTTCCCTCTTCATTTTAAGTACCAGAATTTAATCATACAATCTTCTCCTTTCCTTTTTTTACATAGAAGCTCTCTATTTTCCCTTATGGACTGCCTTTTCTTGCTGACACAGTATTCATCACTGTGTATCCAAGTGTCTTCCTCCATGTGACTAATCATTGCCATGTGTTTTCCTTTTCACCTTCTCCCTAAGAGCAGTGGGATATTAAGTGACATCACTGTGCAAGTAGTAGGAAGAGGTTCTGTTTGGGTTGTGGTTCTTTCTTTTCTTATCCTGGTTTTTGGTTGTTTATTCCTCCTCTTCTAGTTAGTGCACAGGGGCTTTCATTTTTCTCTTTCTTTTTCAATTTGCTTTAATACCCTTCAACATCCTCAGTCATTCTGAATATACCTCCACCTCGCAAATAAGCCGGGATCTGAGATGATTAATCATGGCATAGCAGTTTATTTTCTCTAAGGTATACATAGCTGAGTAAGATTTAATGGGTTTCAAAGGACAAACTCAGAGAAGCAGCAGGACATTTCAATTATCTCTTTGGAGAGACACAGGAATTGTCAGGAAAGCAATAACAGTGATACAGATAGATATTGCAGTGAGGGGAGAGGATTTGCTTGTAAAAGGCATTAGCAGGGGACTCCCCTGCTGTCTGACACCTGACAACAGGGGTTACTGCTGAAAGCCTGTTTTTAAGACTTGCTCTAGCCATGCTGTTCTCTTCATGTGGGATTGTTTCTAAGCAAGTGAAAGCTCATAACAGATTGACTTTTCCAAATTAGCCGAGGATGGTGTTTCCTGTTGATTAATGAAAGCCCAGCAGCCAGTGAACCAGATGATGACAAAACTAGGCCTATAAAGCACACAGTCCAGTTCGTGCAAGCCTCTGCACCAAGCAGAGTCCCTCCTACCGCTTCCCCCGCCGAGTAGTCACTGTGTTGAAAAGCATGACTTTTAGTCATCCTGAAAGTATTTGGGAGCTTGCCCTGAAATTGCTGAAGACATTTTCAGGATGAGGGTCACCAAGGGGGATAGTAAGAGCCCAAACCAGGTGTTGCCCTCAGTGCCAGGGGGGTGCAAGCCTCTGTCTCCTGGGAAAGCTAAACCACTCCCTGGGGGGCTGGTTTCTGTCCTACTTGTGGAAACTTTTATTAAATATGAAGTATTTAAATAGTTGTTGCACTAGATGGAAAAATAGGAGTTCCCCCTCCCAAACAGTCTCTCTCACTCTTTGTCTCACTGAGTAGTTATTTCTTCCATGCAAGTCCAAGCCCTGGGACTCAGATGGGCTGACCTCAGCACAGAGCAGGGGAGGCCAGGAGGGAACAAAATCTTCTGCTGAGGTGCCCTGGTTGAATGTGTGAACTGATGGGCTCTTGGCCCTACTCTTGTGCGAATGTGCCAAAAAATGAGCTTTTTATGGCCTTTGTTGACACAGTAATAAATTTGTCTGGGGTTTTTTGTTGACAAATACTTAAAAAAAACCCTAACAAACCATATTTTTGACTTCACCTGATTTATTATAATTTTTTAACAAGTCAATGCTGTTTTCATTTTTGATTCAGGGGCCAATTATAACATAACCCTGCTAGAAATAATTACTCAATAATTGTTTCTCTCTCTCTGCATTTTCATTGCAGAACTGTTTCATTTTCAATTCTGGTGCTTTACTTACTTGACAAACAGCTTTCATTTTATAGCTTAATGCTCTTGGACAACACTATCATCTGCTTTTTCATTTTGTAACACTGTTTAGCACTAATGATTCATGTAGATAATGTATACACTGTGTAACAGAAAATAAATACCATGGGGTTTGCTGGAAGAAAGGTAATATACTATTTGAGAGCCTTGTTCCCTGGAGAAAGGAAACTGTAATTGTTTCCAGAACGTGCTTGCCTGATGACTTTTGAGCTTCACAGTCTGCGGGACTGAGCTCCCACTCTCCGCTGCCTTCCCACAGCAGGCTGAGTTCAGCCCAGAGGAAGGTCTGCAGCACAGCCCCCTGTCTCCAGCGGGGAAGGAAGGGCACAGCTCAGCCTGGAGCTGCTGGCTGGGGAAGGGCTGCGAGTTTACAAGGGGGTGGTGGCAGCTCCCTGGCTCTCTCTTTGGGGCAGCAACATTGCCTTGTATGCCTACAGCAGTTCATGCAGAGCTGTGAATGTCAGGGGTTTGGGGTTGGCTTTCCTCCACTCAGGCCTCACATCTGTAGTCCCTTCTCTGCTACTCTGAGTATTCTAACTGCTGGAGTTTGGTGGATTGGACCTAACAACATGTTGTAGTCACAAGAATACACTCTATCCATCAAATGCCTCGAGGGTGAATTGCTGAGTTTGTGAGGCCGGCTGTTTTAATCTCCACAGCCTGCAATGGTTTTAGTAAAGGACGCTCACCACAAATCACAGTCACAGGTGTTCTTTTCTGAAATCCAGGGGTCATAACCCATGGCCAATAATTTCAAAAGTAAGCAGTGATTATGTTTCCTGAGTGCTGGTGGGGATCTTCTCAGGAAAGGCTGAATTGCAGAGGCTGAGCACTTAATGCCAGGCCTAGGCTCAGCTGAAGCGTGTTAAGTCCCCCTCATTTCATTAGTGATGCCTGATGCAGCGTGAGTGCCCAGACTGCAGCGTGAGTGCCCAGACGGGCTCTGGGGGAGCAGCTCTACTCCTCACCAATTAGTTATCAGAACAAAATCAGGCCACCATTCCATGTTCATTAATTCTGGATCTTTGAACTGCAAAATCACCTGGCTGTACCAGGGGGAGCCAGGACAGGCACTAAGCAATGGTCATATTCCTCCTGAATTTGCCAAGGTGCACACTGAGCTTTGTGCTGGCTGTTGGGTGACAGATGACATGTGGTCCAGCCTGAAGTTGCTTTAGGTCCTTCTAAACAAAGTCTTCAAGTAAAAAGTAATGCTTTCAAAATTTTAGTCCAATTTGAATAAATGTAGTGAATTGTTACCTGTTTATACTCTGTGCCTGTTGCAATTTTTGCTCTGATACAAGGCACCTTATAACTGGATAAAGAGTCGTAATCCCACACAGTACTTCAAATCCTGAATACACAAGTAGCACCCCGTAACCACAATTCACGCTCTTTGTAGAAAATTTCCTTCTGCTCTCCTTTTCCTGGCTTCATGTTTTTGTCATTTGCTAAACAGATTGAGGCTTCGGACAAACAGCTTTCCAACAATAAGTGGAGGTGGTAGCAGCCATGTCAAGGATATTAAAAAATCCTGTGCTGTTTTGCTTAATCTTGACGACACAGCCAAGGGAACCAAGCACCGAACAGAAGGGATGTAAAATCTCCTAAGTCAGTAGAATGACAGATAGCATGCCTTGTCCTTTTGCAGATCTTTATGAATGCTTAAAATTATGGCTAGGCTTGGATTAAACAGCATTTCAACCAAAATATTGCATTTGGGTCTTTCAGACATTGAGTCATTTGAAAGATGGGAGAACATTTAATCTTACACCCACACAGATATCTTCATTTCCAAAACAGGATCTCTCCTGACGTTTAATGACTCTCCAGTCTGTGTTGAAACTGAATGCTGAAAGGAAAATACATCAGTCAGCAAGGGAATGCTAAAACTCACTCTGTATTCGTTCAAACATCATTGTCAGCATCTCTGGCTTTTGAGGGTTTATACATGCTAAATATTCTGGACAATACTCTTTATGGCCTCAAATTTTTTTCCTATGCATTATATTTTTCAACTCCTCTTTTTTTTTTTTTTTTTTTTTTTTTTTTTTTTTTTNNNTTTGTGAATCCCACATCAATATTTCACTAGACACTTCTTTACTGAACAGAATAAAACACTCTGATTCTCCACGAGCTGTTTCTCAGCCTGTCCTGGACAACTGATGTTCTTCATGTCTGATCCCTTTTGATAAGCCATTTGTGCGTCTTGAACTTGACTCAGACAGGCTGGAAAACAGAATGAAAAATTGAAGTTCTGGAAACTGCTTACTGTGTCTCGTACGAGTTCTTCTTCATAGATGCAGTTCATCTCTGTTGTACTTGACATATCAGGTGGTTCTAACTGCTGTCCTGTTTTAATGGCAAACTTTTCTCAAGTAGATTTTTCATGATTTATGGAGATTTTGTGTGAATGTTGTAGTGTCACTTAGTCACTATTGAGGCAGAGAGAAGTCAGCAAAGTAAAGGGATGGTTTTGGATGAACTCTAATTATAAATTATTTTGAGCCTGGTTAATTATGTCACTTCTTTAACAGACTTGGCAGTGTCTAAAGGTGTCAATAGCCCTCGTGAGGATCAGAGTATCCTCTGCAGTATTTGGCAATGCTGGGACTGAGCTCTCCTGAAACTGTCCCCAAATAATCATGTCATTTTCACCTGACAGCAGATCAGGAAGCCAAGAGGTACAGAGAGTCACAACAAGACCTAGTTTAAGCAAGCAGCCATCAGCTGGGAAGTTCACATGATGTTATTTTACCTTCTGAGTGATATCGTGTATGTGCCTAAGAGAATGACAACATTCAGGGGAAAAAATGAGGTCCCAGGCTTAGAGGTGGCAGCTGCCTGGGCTTGAGGCAGGTCTGCTCTGGAGACCTACTTGAATATCTGCCAGCAGAATGAGCCACCTTACAAGGTTTTGTAATGTGTGTTTGCCTACTCTGGCAAGCCTGACATCAAAATGGCGTTTGTGATTTGAGAACCCCTGGGGTGAGTGAAGTTGCAGAAGCTGTAACCCAGTCCTGAGGAATTACCACTAAATGCACCCCCTCTGTGACCCTAAAATCATTAATACAGCTGCAGGCCACCTCAGCTGAGGCTGTTCTGCTGCTGCAAGCCTCCCTCCATCCAGGTGTCTTACTGTCACCTGGGGAGGTGGCCCTCACCTGACTGGGGAGGGTCACACAACTGTTTCTGCCAAATGAAATAACACAGTGACTCTCTGCCTTCCTCTAACCATTATTTGTGTCTCACTGAGTCCTGGCGGAATCAGTGTAACTTTTCCTGTGGGGAGACATGAGGCCCAGCAGCAGATGTTTTTGGGTTTTTTTTCCCCAGCAGTTTGATCTCTGCTATATTTTTATGAAAAGGGATGTTTTCTCTCTATTTTCTTTACATTGGTTTTCATCATGTGCATTTTCCTTTTGTTAGTGAAAAGATAAGAAAAGCTGATAGGAATTTAGAGCAGAGGGTGAAGTGGCAAATGTGATGTTTTCACTAGCTGCAAGTCACTTTGAAATATGGTTTATAACATTAACAGCATCCCTGTGCACAGAAGAACAGTGAATGATTTTGTCCTTTCCCTTCTTTGGCACTGACCCACTGTAGCTCCATTCAAACCTAGTTTTTTAGGCAGAAGGCTGCCTTGGAGAACGGCCCTTGGTGCACAGACATAGGCACGCACCTGCGCTGTCCTGGGAGGTACTGGTTTGTTATGACCCTGGTAAAAAAGGTACTCAGGCTCTGCAAAGGATCACTTCAGGTGCCATTTGTTGGATCCAACACTATAAAGGCAGGAGCATAAATAATCTTGTCTGCAGTGAGATGCTGGGGATGCTGAGCAGTGTGTGCAGTGTGGAGCTCCCACAGATACAGTCCATGGACAGCACTCCAGGCAGACCCTGTCTCTGCAGTGCTCTCCCCGTTTTAGTCATTTGAGCTCTTACAGGGTTTTCTTACAAGAAGACAACTCCATTTATCATTTCCAATGCCAAACAGAGAGGATGTTCACGTGAGAGCTTGGTGCTGCACAGTGAGATAAAGGCAAGGCCACACAGGTGTGTAATCACTGGTGCAGAATGGGAGCTGCCTGTGGGATCCCCCATTATCATCACTCGTCCGAGTCTGCCCTGCACCAACGGAGAGATGCAGCATAACACAGGCCTGAAATAAGTCTGCACTCCTCATGCATAGCTGTGTCAAGAAGTTCTCATTCAAAAGAAGTGTCTTAATTTTATTTCAGCAGAAGCATTGCTCTCTGCACTATCATGTGTTAGCTAATACCCTGTTAGCTCTGTAGTGGGTTCTTGTGGTGGATTAGCTGAAGTTTCATCTGTTCCTTAGGAAGGGTATATCATTGTCAATATGTTTAGTCCTTCTGCAAAATCAAACAATTTAATATGCAAAAGATAGTATTTATCATTTATCTCTTGGAACAAAATCAGGGATAAAAAATACTGACATAAAACAATCCAAAATTTCAGATTTTTTAATCCTATAAAATTTCAATACATTGAAACTCACAGGTTTTTAATAGATTCAAATTCTTCTGAATCAATGACAAAAACGATTGAACTTGTTATTGACATAGTTTGACATGATAGTTCTTTTGTTCAGTTGCTCTTTTTGTACAATTTCTTAAAAAGAGATTTTTGAGAAGAGGAGAGAACAAAAGAGGATGAGGGAGGAAGGTGGGGGAGGAAGAGAGGGAGAAGAAAAGAAAAGAAAAAAGAAAAGAAGAGAAAAGAGAAAAGAAAGGAGAAAGAAGATTGATTTTATGTATTTTAGCCATAACTATTCCAGTTTCCCTTGCTGGCGTACAATGCCTACTTTGATTTTCTTCTAATAAAAAAATGGCAGAAGAATTGCCATGCTGAAGCTGAAGACACATCTTTTTGACTTTAATCATCTTCAACACATTATGTCTGTAACTGCTTGTCCCTGCTGCTCAGTAGTTGCATTATTCAAATCTGAACTTTATGTCTGACTTTCCTTCTAGAGTTTGTCAGAAACTATCAAATTCAGAATTTCAAGTATAATTTTTTTTTTTACTAAAATGTCTATTAAAAAACTGGTCCAATTTCCAAGTTAAAATATAAAAAGTGTTCACTTTTTTTCTCCATATAGAGCCGTTCCAAGAAAAACAAACTTAGAAGGATTTACAAGAGTGATTGGCCCCATTTTTTAATTGGTTCCACTCATTTGTCCCCACCTCTTTCCCCAGCTATCCGGAGTGTTTCCTTCAGTTCTCCCACCATGGAATTTGCTAAACAGCCCACAAATGTCTCCTCTAGTGTCTCCTAAATGCTTGCTTATTTCACAGTGCTCCTGGGGCCGTAGTTCAGCAATAGTGACATTCAGGTGGATATTATTTCTATCTGAGTAAGGGTAAGACAACTTTATAACCATTTTCTTACCTCTCGCCTGGCTTCTTCATTGGTGTGTGTGACTTTTGGTTCAGTTGCTTAAATAGTTCAAGGCAGGATAAATGAAAGTCAACAAACTATAGGCTTGTTTCAGTCAGTGTATGAATATTGGTGATACCAGAACCCAAACTGTGGTTGGTTTAAAGCACAAAATGTTGAATGTTCAAGAATCAAGGTTAAGTTCTCCTTCATACATTTTTTGTAAGCCCATATAATCTCTAGACTTCTCTTCCTTTTTTTTGGATAAGATTAATTTTGATCTCTGAACGAAGAAGTAAAATGGTCTGTCATTGGTATTTCTTGTTCCTGGCGCATCGATCATGACATACCAGCAAAAATGGTTTGTCTCCTCTGAAAACTACTGGCTACAATAGAAACTGAAGTATGTCAGGAGCTCTATAAGGCTCTGTGTAATTAGTGGAGGCTTTAAAAAGTTAAAACTAGATGGTCTAACAGTGTTTGAAGTAAGGTTAAATTTTTCCTAACATTGTTCTTTCTTGTTCTTTCATATTTTGAATTGCAGAAATTGTGGGGATGGAGAGGCAGGGCATCTGAAAGCCTTCTTCACTTTTAAAAGATTAAAGCATCTTCCACCTGCAATACTCCTTGTGATGCCAGTAGAATTCTTATATTTGGGGCAAAGATAGAGCTGTGGCCCAAAGGCTTGGAAGTTTTAGAAAAACACAGACTTCTTACTTGCTCATTAAGCATTTTCTTTTCTTATCTACAAATATATGCAGATAAGCTGCTAATTATGTGGACCCATCTGTTGTATTTAAAGTGTGATAAATGTAGATCCTAAGTTTAAAGCTTCATAGAAGCTTATTATATTTCAAGACCTTCTTTTTAGAGTATGAATTTTAGAGTACTATATGCATCTGGAACAAAGTTTAAGAGTCTGTGAAGGTCTGCAGATTTCCTGTCAGATCATTGTGAACCATATTTTTCCTCTCTTTTGGGAATGTCCGTGACAAAGTATTTTACTCACTCTGGTAACAGCTCATACTGGTTTTGAGGCATCCGCTCCCAGCACATCTGTTTAACACTGTGGGGTAGAAGTGCTTTCCTTCTTTCTTCACCAGAGACCTGTTAACCTGCTAGAGAAGATCTTTTAGCTGAGCATTTCTACAAATGTATTTGCCATGTCTGATTTGTGTGTCTTTTGTGACATTTTCTAGCACAAGCCTTGGAAAGTGTAGGGAAATGGAAAGCTTCTTAGAATTGAAGTGTCTGATGGTCAGGTGGTAGAATTGTGAGCCCTTTTGATGCAACTGGATTGTCAGAAATTTACTGTTACTTTTCTTTCAGATTTTGCAGCAGAATTAAAATACAATGGATCAGGGAGAGATCCAGGTGATGCATTGCTACATGAATGGCAAAGTCCCAGGTGTCTAGTACCCTATTTTTCTCTTCCAGTTCAAAGCAAACCCATGTGACACATGGCTTGCTTAAGGAACACAACTAAGCATTCACATTTTTCTCTTGATTGTGCATTTGGAATTGGGGATTGCTTGTATGACAGCTCTGGTGAGGAGACCCCTGAGGTAGCACAGTGGGTTTTCCTCACTCCTTGCTCCACCTCCCAGCACAGTCCAGACTGTTAGGCTTCTTGTCTGTCAGAGTCGTCCTTGGAGAGCAAATGACAAGAAGACAGGGATATTTACAGGCTTATAGTTTCCTCTTGTAGTCCAGCAAGGAGTGCTGCTTTATGGAGATGCCAAATACATTACAGCCATTGATGAGGACGTCAATTAGCTGATGTTAGAAAACACCAGACATCTTTCAAAGAAGGGAAGTGGCCATTTTTCAAGCGAGGTGAACCAACAGTAAATAAGGACGGGAGAAATAAATCTGTGTTTCAGTCAGAACGGGTGTCCTCGGTCATGAACAGCAGGATAGAACTACAGGAGCATTGCAGCAAAGTGAACTGCTGCCTTCCTGTTCCTGTTCACTCAGCCCATGATGAGGCCCTTCAATATGGATGTTGAAGGGGTCATTGCATACGTCTGTCCTCAGTTCTACTGCAGATCAATGACTCTGCGGGTCAATTGACTTGACCTGTGTCAAGTAAGGACACAGACTGAGATCAGTGAGTATGACTTGACATCTATTACTTCAGAGGGGTGTTTTCTTAACATCGTGATGAAATCTACCTTAGCTTTTGAGGGAAAAGTGTTAAGGGCAGTGTATCTCATCCTGCATTCTTGCTTGTACACGATAATATCTATGAGTATTAGACCAAAAGCTTGCTAACGGTGTCTTAGAGATGTATATGTACTGAAAAGTAGGAATTGGTAAGATTTGGTTGTGAAATCACTGTAACCTTCCTTTTATTTTTCTCAGTCCATTTGTAGTGATGGAAACTACTGTTGGCTTTGATTTTTACTAGTTCACAGTCCTTTTCCTGCAAGTGTCAGAGTGCTGAAGCAACTCCCAACACACTCCTCAAAGAAAATGTGGCTGAATTAAAGCTTAGTTCAGATTCAGGATGTGAAGCCCTTGAACGTTTGTGACACCCAGGTTTCAAAAAAATGCAAACCTCGCCCAACAGTGAGTTGTCAGACATCAGAGAGGTCTAAGGAGCATTCTGGGAATCTTTCATCATACTCAATTGTTGACATTGCATTGGTTATTACATAACTGCTTGGTCATAGAAAAATATTTTTCCATGGAATTTAGCCTGCAGCAAGGTAGTGCCCCTTCACAGTCTCCTGGTTACTGGAAGTGAAGCTTCACAGACAGGTTAAAAGATTTGACAGGAGAAAGATTTGACAGAAGATAGGTAATGTCTATTGAAAGCAAGTCCTACTATGTCATCCAAGTGCTATCAGGGATGTGTAACCAAGTCTGAACAGCTTCAGTCTGGCAGACAACAGCTATTAAAGCTACAAAGAAGTGTAATCGATTTATATTTTGCATATTGACTGCTGTACTTTTCAAGATACACCTTCCTATACTGATGCTGTCACAGTCCATATGCCAACAGCAGTAACACCCTCAGCTTCCATTCTCGTGGATGGAACAACAGAAGGGTAGCTAATACAATTTGACACCCAGGCTGAGAAACTCCAGGATCTGCTGCAAAAACTGGCTCACATATTTTGAAAAGGTTTAGCAGAGGTTCTCCCCCCTCTCCCTGTCTGAGGGGGTTATATAAAAGGCTTTTTAATATTAAAATATTTCCTTTTTTCTATGTGGTCTTTAAAATAAAGCCTCTGGGGCTGTTAATATCTCTGATGTTATAGCTTTGAAGACTGCATAAAATGATTTTAAAGGAGAAGCTTTTAAAGGACTCGTCCGTTTCTAACACTGGCAATCAATCTAGTTTGTAGCTCTAGATATAAGTGGAAACTTTGATATAACACAAGTTAAAGGCAAAAGATTTTACATGACAGTTTGAAAAGACACGTATTTCTAAGTGCTGAACTTTCATTTGTTAGGATTTCATTTAGTGAAGGATGCTCTCTAAAACTGGAACTGTCTCACTGCATTTGGCTGCAGATTGTAGAGTGTAAAAGAGTTTTCTTTTATGTAGCTAATTCAGTAAGAAGAAAAAATGAGCCAATTCTACCTAATAGCGAGGAGTCCACAAGATTTTTAGCACATTAGCCCCTGTGTTGGCCTAGAAGGAAAAATTGGGCACATTAAGCAATATCTTTTAAAAACCTGTAAAGAAATGTCTGATAAAAATGCAAAAGGTGTTGAAATTTACTTCAGTGCGTTGGGACTTATGTGTTGCACTGTGGAAGATTTTAGGGGAGGAAGCATCCAGTTTTGCAACATGGTTTCCTCATTTCCATTTCTTAGAATTCAAAATATTCTCATACTTTGAATGACAAGATTTTGTCTCAGTATTTGCAAAAAAAAAAAGGACCATGGGTTAAATGAAAGGTGAGCATTGGGTGGTGGTTGTGACACTTTTATTTTGGACGTGAGAAAGATCTGTGGATGCTAAGAAGAGAGGAGTCAGTCAGGTAAGAGTTGCTAATCTGACTGAGGGGACACTTATCCCTGGAAAAGAAAATTTAAACTTTTTTTATGAGATCCTGGAATTCTCATATCCTGTAAATTTACTGTGAAGCATGGTCTTGCAGAGGGGGAACTTTCACCCTCATTTTAGGGCAGTGGTTCTATCTTCAGTCTAATGTTTAGAATGAAAGGGGAAAAAGTTTATTCTTTGACAAATGACAGATTCCAGTATAAAATCATTTCATTCAATCTACTTTATTCCACCATCTGTGATTGCATTCCACGTCTCAGTTGCTCCAAGGTTATTGTAGCAGCAGGAGTACCATCACTGCAGAATGATTAGATGATGGATTTCTTATTTCCAGATCAATATGAGTCTTCTGGTATTGTTGAGCTAAACAGTCTGCTCTTCCAGCACCTTTTCTGTCCTTCCCCATCACTTCTTTAACTTTTTCCTTATTTACTTTTCACCATAGATTATAATGTTTTAGTACTTCTTTTCCTTAGAGACACATTTTTGGGGATTTTACTTTCATGATTCTAAACAGATAAATAGGACCTAGGTTGACTGCAACTTTCCAGGTGGAAAGGATATTATAATATGAATTCCATATCTCTACCTCTTTATATCTACACTGCTGTACAGCTATCACTTATCTCTCTTATGCCTCATATTCTCTTAGGTCTGAAATTATTTTTTGTGTTTGTGATACTACAACTGTTAAGATTACTTATTTCATTCCACGTGTTTGTATCATTTCCACCATTTACATAATTCTTTAAAATATCCACATTAACTAAACAAGTTTTCTGGTTTCACACCAGAAGTAGATGGTACATTCAAGGTCGAGTAGGACAGGGCTCTGAGGAGCCTGATCTAGTTGAAGATGTCTCTGCTTATTGCAGGGGGTTGGACCAGATGACCTTTAAATATTGCTTTCAAGCCAAAATATTCTATGATTCTGTAATTCTGATTCTATAACATTTAGCTGTGTTTTGAGCCATTATTCAATTCTTTCAAGAAAGAAATATTAATATGGATGATATTGTAACCACCCTTTTTGAAAGACAGGCGGTCAAAGTACAATCTATTGCCGTTATTACATCTCTTTATATTTGAACTGCTTATTCTTCACTGATTTATGTTTGTGTAATATGGAATTATAAAACCTCTACTTTGCAAGCGTTGCCAAAGAAGTAGTATCTAGCAAGACAATTAAGAAGTAGTGAGAGCACCTGAAAGGCATGTGTTTCTTAGCTGAACTTGTAATCCCTTGTCCAAGTTTACATCTGGTCTAACCTTGTGATTTAAGACAATATTTATTTTGAAGTGCATACTGCGTGTAAGACAGAATCCTTACCTTTGAGAAAAGAGCTGAGTCTTTGCCCTTCCCCAAATGCAGGCCTGTATGCATTTGTGAAGGTGGTTGGGAAAATTTGAGAGAACAATAAAGGCCAGTGAAACAATAAAAATCTGCCCTTCCTCTCTTCCAGTTCCTGGGATTAGCCTTTCTCATGAACAGACCAGCAGTGTTTGCAATGCCCTGTGGGGTCCTGGTCTAAACACTCCCCTCAGGTGTCCCAGTGAATGGTCATACCCATCCTTGTCCCAGCATATCATCAGCACACAGAAAAGTCACACAGAGAAGGTGAAAGCTGGAAGGTCTCACAGTCCTGTGACGTCCATCAAAACGTGGATCTGCAGACAGCCATGAATGGAGTTGTTGGGTGTATGTGGCTGGTGATGGACACGTGTCCCAGGACAAAAGGCAGGCATCCCGGCAGGTTTAATTACCCAAAATGCCTACTGATGGAGTACCTCTCAGAGTGAGGAAAACCAAAGAAGAGAGCTGAGACAAATTAGCATGGCAGGGTAGTAAAGAATGCTGTCACATGTTAGAGGCATTGAAATAATGTTTTTATGGTGGTGATTAGCTCAATGGCCTTGTAGCTCTTGTGCTGAATGAGCACAACAAAGCAGGGAAGGGGTGTTCCTCCAGCTCTTCTCTCCCCTTGCCTTCAGGAGCCAGCTGCTGTCTGGTGCAGCCCTTGGAGTGTTGATTTGATTCATGGCATCCAGCATGTCACCCAGGATTTATGCTGTGTCAAGGGGACTGTAATCCTCTGTTTAAAGTGCTTGTGAAGAAAGGCTTCATGTAAGTCAGGCACTCTGTTGCATTAGGGAATGTTTATTGCTACTCTGATGGAGTACTTTCAGGTATCATAACTTTTGTCAGACCTGAGCTCTGAGCAGGGAGGCATAAATATCCAGGAGACTGCTGTTCCTGCTGAACAGGCTCTCTTCAGCAGGATTTGGCAGCACGTGTGCATGGCATTGGTGGGCATCCTCTCCCCCAGGACTTCTCGGGTGATATAAGGATACAGAGAGATTTGCCAACACAAGTGTTTGTCTCAGCACACCATTTGGAAAGATGGAGGGAGGAAAAAGAGGAAAATGGGGAAGACCTGCTCAGCTGTAGAAGTTTTAGGAGGATGGAGGTGCCAATCTAACCTTGTGTTGTCATTCCTGGCAGTCGCTTCAGTGGACCCAGATTCTGACCATTCACCTAGAAAAACCCAATTTACAGTCAGTACTGCGGAAGCCATACTTCAGAGATTAAGAAAGGCCTTTTTTCCTTACCTCTGCATGTATTAGCATCATGTGAGACTGAGCAAAGAGCAGAAATAGAAAATATAACCTGTCTCTCAACACTGAATAATTCACATGATTTATTTAGCATCCTCTTTGCCAAGTCAGAAAATAACACATTATTACTCTTTTTTTAATCTGAAATAGTGGTGCTTGCCTTGCTATCTCAGAGTAGCCATGCAGTGTGCACCAAATATAACAAGACCTATTTCTCCAGATGTTTTTAGCTTAACATGAAACAGAGACTGGCTCTTTGTTTTCCTAATGTGCTGGTGTATGCTTTGCTTTCCAAGGGGAATGGACTTTGAGCCAGGCTAGTTACTCACCCATAGATGGAGCAGGGTTAATGTTCAGATGAAAAAGAAAATAATTATGATTTGAGTAGATCAAATTTCTCAGGGTATGAAATAATATACTGGGCAAAAGCTATAATTCACATAGCACAGTCACCCACTAATGACATTTCTAGGTTGTTTCTGAGTGATTTCAAGACACTGTGCCATAAAATCTTAATGCATTTTATGAGAATAAGCGTGTGTTTTATATGTAATGATCAGCAAGCTTCAGGGCATGAATGGAGCAGTAAGGGGCTTTCTTAGAGCATTTTTGTTGTATGATTTAATGTGCCTTAGATTTATTTTTCTCAGCTGACATTTGTGAATGATAAGTATTTTTTTCTGCCTGGTAGTGTGGTTGGAAACAAGACCATGCTGAAAATAACATAATTCTGTATTGTACAAATGCAGTTAATACCCTATTACAAGCAAAAAACATTCTCAGAATTTTTTTGTGTGCGACAATATGCAACTGCTCAATACACCAGGAGATCTTGCACAAAGGGAGTCCTGTGATGAAGGTTTTGATTGTTCCTGGATAAAAAGCAGCCCTATAGATTTCATAATGACTCATAACAGAGCGATTCATAGCAACTAAGCTTTTGGGGTCTTTGAAGAAGCTCAGGGCTTGAATTTTCATGTGCATTAGAAACATTTTCCTCCATTTTGATGGAGTTAAAGAGCAGTGAGTTAGGCATAATGGGTCTGCTGTTATCAGTTAAAAGTAATCCTGAATTAACAGAGTTGTGAGGAGTTGTTGAGCAGGCTTCTGGACAGCTGGTTCCACCAGGACCATGCAGAGTTGGTGCTAGATGGAGCAACATGGCCCAGGTGAAAAAAGGTTTTAAGCTTCGGAAGGGTGGATGGTGTGGGCATCCAAAATGCAGTACCCCTGCATCCTGATGTGGGGTTCATTAAACAGCACGATTGATCCCGTGAATACGCCTATGGGACAACTGCATTTTGCTTAACCTTCAGAGAAAAACAGTCCCCATCATTTGCTTTTAGTTTCTTGACTCTGCATTAATCTACTGAATAGACACTTTTGTTTGTGCTCATCTCTTATTCCCATGTACCCACTGGAAGTTCCCACACAAACTTTATGTCTTTGCTAGCCCACACCAGTTATCTCACATCCCACAGAATCATGGAATCATGGAATAAGCTGAGTTGGAAGGGATCCATAAGGATCACTGAGTCTAACTCGTGGCCTTGCACAGCAGCATTCCCAAGAGTCACACCATGTGCCTGAGACCATTGTCCAAATGCTTCTTGGACTCTGTCAGAGTGACTATTCAGCTCACAAAAGCTGCATTTCCTTGCTTACAAGCATTCCTGTTTCAGCCATCCTTTGGCTCTTGTCCCCATCACTCCTCCTCAAACTGTATCTGTTTTTTTGTGAATTTTCATATGTTTGGTTAAGACTATTCTGAAGAACAGCTTTCTTCTTAAAATTGCCCAGCAGGCCCACCTAGCCTGTGAACTGGCCTGACTGACCAGTCCCTGTAACCCTCAGGAAGTGGAAAAAATACGATGAAGCTCATTTTCCCTCAGCCACTGATCGTGACCCCAGGTGTGATAACTAATGATAACTCAGGTCCGGGCCCAGTGCAAGCAGATCTGATTTAGGACTGGATGGCTCTGGATTCTCTGGTGATATTCAGGCATGTTTCTCCCTCTCCCCTGTCTCAAAACACTAGTTCTTACTTTAGCTAAATTATTTTACTCAGTGCTTTTGAGTGCTGAAAAGTTAAAGCATGGGTGCTTCCCTGCATAAGGTGGTCATACTGGATCCAGTCCATGTAATAATAATAATTATTATTACTCTCTGAACTTGATATTAAATGGGAATATCAGCTCTCTACCAAAATAAGCATATCCAGGACTTTATTAAAGCTGGATTTCCATAATCCATGTGCTGGTCGTTGTGGAATATAATGATCTAATTAAGCTGTGCTTTGCACCTTTCTACTCTTTTGTGTCAATCTCTCACCAAGGTCTTGATTAATTTGACTGTTTATGTGCCATAAATCCCACAGGGGGTTTTGCTTTTGTGGAACTTTGATGTTAATGCAAGGGAGCCAGTGAGTCCTGAAAAGTCAAGGCTGTTTAATTTTTTTAAGATACCACAACATGGAGGTTTTTGGTGGTTAAACCAGTTATTTTATTTTAAAAACTTAGGAAGACTTGCAGCTACGACATGGTAGCTCAAAGACTCCTGCTTTAATGAGAGGCATGCAGATGTCTGTTATTCAAAGCATGAGATAATCATCAGTGTCTGAACAAATTCAAACTGATATCAGCTTTTACTCATTTTATTATGCAATTTCCTCTTACTTCATCTGTCATTCACATTATAAAAAGGAGATGTGTTGATAAAATAGAGTATTTACATGCTTCCTGGAAATAAAACCTCAATAACCAGACACTGGCATCTGGTTTCCACAACCACTGACAAGAACCATTGTGATCCCTTTCTTAGTGCAGGCATGATCCAAAGCACATTAAGTGTCCTTGTAGTCCGGCTCATTCCCACAGAACCCTCGAAGCCACCACAGTGTAAACACTGGCCCCACAGTATTTTCCCTTACAGCTCTAATAAACTGCATTTTGATCCTCCTGCCTTGTATCTGAAAATGTACCTGTAAATTAGACTTCAGAGATGCATGAGTAGTATAATTGAATTGCATAGCACAAAGTCCTCACAGCATTTTTCATGCCTAGAAAAGGAAATTATGGTATGATGGAATTTTTTAATGTCTTAAAGAAGTTCAAAGGGAAAAAAACAAGATCCATTAATGAACACTTTGGTGTTACCAAGGCTTTTTCTGCTTCTTCCCACGTCGTTGTTGCCTGTGTATTACTTAGTGTGGGCTGCATATGATGGAGAGAGAGCCTAGAAATGAAAGAATATCCATTAAACCCGTTCTTCCCCCTGTAATGCTTTAAATACTCTGATACCATCTCAATGGCTGCAAATGCCCGGCCCATTTCTGTGCTGAAGAACCCTGAAACATGTCCAGCCACAGGCACAGGACAGCCCTGGGTCCTCATCCTGCTGGCAGGATGGACGGGGGATGTTTTCACCCATCTCTGGACTGGAACATGGTCCATGGGGCAGCATGAGGCTGCTGGAAGGGGCTAAAGTTCACCAACGGCCTGAGTGATAACAAAGACTCGATTCTCTGCTGTAAGTTCAAGACAGAAAAGGGGGAGGGCAGGGAAGAAAAAGAGAGCGTGTTGTTAGGAGCAGTTCATTCATTAATAAACTTTTGTGGGAGGACAAGCGGGACCTGGCTGTGCTTTGGTGTTCTGCTTTGAGACCAAGCAAGCGTCTTCCTCTTCCATTACAGAGATCTAAGGCTTATTGTTTAATGCAGTAATAAATATTGCATTAAAATAATTGGCAAAGTAATGCCAATAAATAATGCATTTCTCCCAAGAGTTTAGCTGAAAATCTAACCCAGCCCCTGCACACATCACAGCATTTGCTATAATTGGTCACACAACTATTGTTCCTCATCTGCACTGTTTTTTCTGGCCTGGCTTTAATGCAGTGATTTGACCTAATTTTTCTCTGACTCTCAAATGGCTACCCTTGGTTTCACAAGGCAGAGAGCAGGGCTGCCCACCAAGCATATCCCATCCTGGCACAGCCTGCAGACTGCTGCCTTTTAGGAAAGGTGCTGCTGTGCTCCACATCCATAAGTGGATCGTGATAATCTCCTTGACTATAACGTTGATGCCAAGGAGCAGCATTAACTCTTCTTTTTCTGGTGAGGTGAGGAAGGAGACCCACAAATAAACTTTTTGAATCTTTCTCTCCTGACATAAGAATTTCATTTGCCGCCTGATGAATGCAATATTCTCCCCAGGAGCTGAAATAAATTTTACTGTATAATGGTGTCATATTTTTTCTACTCTTTGTCTCTAGCTTCTTCCACCTGTATTAAATCAGTTGCACTGACTGACATGTAATGGGTCAGCTAAGACCTTCCTACACAGAAACTGAGGAAAAATAGTTTTAGTAAAATAAAAAAAAAGGGTAAGGCAAGAAACCTTGTGATGCTTCTCTTTTACTGAGGGCAAAAGAGAGTTTTCATGACTTTGCTAAGGGAATGTCTTAAGCATTTCATTTCTTGCTGATGAGCAGCAGCACCTGTGGCTGATACTACCTCCCCATTCAAGGACTGAGTCAGCCTGCCTCTGGACACCTCCACCTTGGAATGTCATAGCCATCCAGTTTCCCATGTCCCCTGTAACAGCTGGGGAAGATGAGCGAAAACTGAGCGAGTGCTAGGGGACGTAGCAATCCCTCATCTTTCACAGGATCTGCACATAGTCAGCCCCTCTCCAATGTCCCTAGACATGGAAATATCCATGAAATGCAGGAATAACATTGACTGTTAAATATAAGGGCTTTATTTGCCCCATGAAAACTGAGCTGCGGTAACCCCATGGCGGGCACTTTACCTGTCACAAATGCAAAACGTTTTGACTTGCCCTGACCTTCTCTTGTCCTTTATCCCATTTGCAGATTGTTCCTGCAGGCAGCTCGCTCCCACCTTCTGATTTAAAGTGGTCTTTTAGTAAAATACCATGCCAGCTTTCTCTCCTTCCACTCCCATCAAAAATCATCAGTATTATGGCTCTACCTGTAAAAGCATCATCTGTCTGAGGAAAGAGGTGTGGCTGCGGGATCTGTCCTAGGCAGTGATAACAGATAAAGGGGTGCCCCTGATTTCAAATGCTGGAGGAAAAAAATCATTGCACAGCATTCACCAAAGCAAAATGGCTTCTTAAAACTAGCAAGCTGCAAACTGAGGCAATTCCAGCCCAGAGTACCCTTCAGAAGAGAATACAAATACAAATTTCTCTGTCCTCACTTTTCATGGGACCTGCTGGAAAGAGAATTCCATTGATGTTCATTTGCAGCATTCAGCTTCTGCATTCAAGAGGCATTTTGACTGACAGAGAAAAGCAAAAAGAGACAGATGTACTCACTGGGGAAGGCTTATATACAATTGAACATGTAAACATTTGCAAACCACTGTTATTTTTTACAATTGTATGAATAGCAGTGCCTTGACTTGTGCTCATAGGCCTGTCAGGAGTTATGTAAAGCTGGGTACAAAGCAGCTGCCCCTGCTTCACTGCACCACAGGCTCTGGGCATGCAGTGTGTCACTGGTGATGTTTTGTGCTCCCCTGCTTCGAGGTACTACATCAGAGCAAGCACTACAAGGGGGGTGTCAAAGGCACCTTTTGCCATGGCTCTGCAGAGCAAAAAGAAGCTGTACCTGATGCAAGGACTTTATGTTGCAAACTGTCTGCCCAACTCATTTTTATGACATGGAGGGTCAATAAAGTAAATTGTTTATGTTCTTACACCATTCTGCCTTTGGAAATTACCCAAACCCAGCTGAATTAGTGTCAGTTGAGTGGCAGGTAATGATAGAGAGTCCTCAGAAGACCCGTCTTGGGACAGTTCACAAGGAATTAGAAATCATTGCCCTTGCCCGAATTTGCAGAGGACATTTTTAGTGCCTGATACAGTAAATCTATTTGATGGTTGTCAGCAGCGTATTTTCAGTACTGCTGCTTGCTGGAAGGAGTTTCCACCAAAATGAGATTTGGAGGAATTGTCACCCCGCAGTCAGAGTAATGAGTTCTGTGTTTTGATAATGCTCTTTGTGAGTACAGTGGCTATGCTCAAAAGGAATATTGCAAGGAGACCACCCTTCTTACCCTGGGAGTTAAGCTCTCTTCAGTGGCATACATCGCTCACCATGGCAATGGGAATTGAATTTTCCGCTCTCTGAGCTCTCCTGGATACTTAAACCAGCCTCATGTAATACTATTGTGGCCGGTGTCATTGCACCACTGAAAACTAAATGAATGAATAAATTAGAGCCGTGGCGTTTTGGATTGCTGAATTGCATCCAAGCTTTTTATTGCAGCCATGAACTCCTTTTGCGATGACAGACGGAATGATGCTTATTAGGCAGTTAGGCAGATCATTGTAAGGAACAAACGTGAGAAGCACGGTAGCGGGGCTGTACATCAGAGAACTGAGACAGGATTATCTCTTAAGAAACCCCTTTCCAACACCAATTGCCTTTTGACTGCAGGGCCCCTTCGTATAACACAACAGTTTATTCTTCCTTATTGATGCAAGTAATCTAAGTTTATGGCTCCTGTCACAATCTTTTCCTCCTTGGCCTTTTAACTGCCTTGAATATAGAAGCTATTCCCATCTTCTTGAAAGTTTGCGCTCCTTCAGCTTTCAGCTTTCATCCTGCTCCTATTTTGTATGTTCTGAATATCCCTCAATGTCACATTTGCAGCACTCAGTTCCCTCTTTTGTCTCATTTCTGCGCAGTTGTCTCCGAGGCTTTTTTCTCAATCCCATTTGCCATGTTGCTCCACAGCCACTCTCAGCTGTGGGCAGCAGTGCAGGTCCCCTTGGCTCTGCCCACGTCTCCAGGACTTGGTCAGGTGCCAGACCACTGTTTACAGGCCCCTTGTTGCCTTGATGTGTCCATATAAGACTCCCAACCTGTTTGTGTCGTTGCATGGAGGGTTACAAACAATCTGACCTGGACTAGGGTTTGATGGTTTGCTCAAGATGATTACTGGTACTTGGGAGGGGGTATACTTTGACCTTGACATGGCACTTATGTTATCCATCAGTATGCCAACTTGGAGAGTTAATATCAGCAGAATAATAACCCTATAAAAAGTTGTGATGATTTTTTCGGCCAGTATAGCTCCCTGAACTGGTTGATGGTAGCTTGAAATTGCATGAGGGAAGGGGGAGGAAGGGGGCAAGAAGGCGTAGCTGGGAATGTGTAAGAGTGCCTAACTATTCTTTTCAGAAATGGCACAACATAAGATCTGCTCCTTTGTGACATGAAATTTATCCCAAAGTCATGTTTTGTGGCCCATTAACCAGCATAAGAACAGGCTGCTGTGGGGGGGAGCAGTCCTGTTGGGTGCCCCTCGTGTTGCCACCTGTACCTGTTAGTGCAGGCAGTGACACACTGCATGTGGTAATCTGGGACACCTGGAAGTCAGCCCAAGGGAGAGAGAAACCCCATTGCTCAGCTGTCCATGTGGCCACAGCAAGAGGCACTGAACACTTCCTGAAGGCAGTGGTGAGCTGTTGTGCTCCAGAGGAGGCTGCGGAGCCTGGGGATGCCATTGGCGTTTGTTGTGCTGCTTGTTCTCACGGTGTGGTGTTTGTGTGGTGGGGAACGAGAGGCAAGCTGAGTCTTTGCCTCCTCAATGGAAATTCAAGGTCAATGTGGTGGGACAGAAGATTGTCACATACCACGGGGAAGTGACCTTGCCATCGTGTCTATATATACACAAAAAATTCTTCTAGGAGAGCTCTTAAGTGCGTATGTATTTTCCTGGTGAGGCAGATACAAGCCTCCATTTAACTGCTCCCCTGAAATCACACCAGAGCAATCCATTTGGCTGTGGAACAGTTGCCCCAGGAAAGCCATAAACCTTTATTGCTTGGAGACCTTTGAAATTGGACTGGACACACCGTGGTGTTCAGCACAGATTAAAGCAATGTGCTTCAGGGAGCAAAGCACAGCAGACTACCTCAGGGAATGAACCACCCCTTGGGAGCAGGGGACTGGATGCAAATTAGTTAAAATTGTACATTTCCATCTCCAGTTTCTGCAGATCTGATGGATGTTAGACTTGGAGACCTGGAACGCAGTGATCTGCTGCAGAGTACAGTGGCACAATCTTTATTTTTTATTATCTTAATTTGGATTAAGTATTTATTACTTGCCAAACTCTCATTTATGACTCTATGTTGTTCCTTGTCTTCAGGAAGCAAAAAATGCGTATTTTCTACAATACCAGTTCCCAAGCAGCCACGTAAATGCTTGTGGCAATATCCTGTTGGGGCAGGTGAGGAAGAGGTGATGATGGGAGAGTTGCGAGCAGAAGGGTGCAGACAGGGAGGAGGAAGCCTTTCAAACAGTGACTGCCTCAGTGACAGCCAGGTGGGAAGATGGCCTTATTCTGATTCCTGTTGTTGATCTTGTTGAAGTTACCCTGACACTGCCAAGAGGTTTTTCAGGTGGGAATATCCAGACTGTATACACCCCAGCCTTGTCTTGATCAAGTTTTATATAAAAGCTGTTTCCACAATTGTTTTAACCAAAATTAGCAGGTATTTACACTTTAGAGTTAGTTGTTGTTTCTGCCTGCAAACTACAAAAAGTTTCTCATCTTTAATTTATGCTTATTTCAGTTTTTAAAAGCAAATAAAAGATGCATTCATAAACCATGAGTTAGAGCATCATATCTTCAAGTGACACTTTTGCATGGTTTCCCAGGGGCGTGTTGTTCCCAAATGAGGTATGTAGGTGCTGAGGTTATCCTAAGTGGAGGAGTGTACAAAATGGAAAAGGTACTGTGGATTTTGCTCATTCCTGGAAACACAGGATTTGTCAGCCATTTGGATTATACCTGCTTGTCACATCCTCTGGCCATTCCCTATGGCTCCTGTGAGAGAAACACTTAGCGGTATCACAGCCTCTTCAGATCACAGCTGGATCTGCTGGGTTAAATGGCTAATTGAAGGTGAGTGCTTCAGTGTGCATTAGTCAAACCCTGTAGTTAAAATGGCAGATAATTTCTTTGTAGCTGCATGCAAAGGCAAATGTCTCTGTTTCTCTCATTCGTTGCCATCCCCACAGCCAGCTATGAAGGGCTGCTGATTTAATTGCATAATCTAACAGGGCTCAGTGGCAGGGCTTTAATTTAACCGTAGCTAAGGTATTTGTACTACACAGACTCTTATTCTACGCACTCATTCCACATTTGTGTTGAGCCACATGGGGATATCGAAAATTCTGTAGACCTAGATGTCTGCTGGAATCTCAGACTGTGTAATTCGCTGTGGCCATCAAGACATTAGCTGAGGAGATGTGTCATTTGCTGAGTATTGCTTCGTTTTGGTGCCAGGAGTTGTACCCTCAGGCTCCCTCAGCCCATATCACAGGCTGTGAATGTAGCTGTGCCCACTCCTCTGGGAGCAAGGGCTGTCGTGGGCTATGCCCTTGGAAAAGTTGGATTTCTTTATTTGCTTGCTGTTTTGATTTTTATATCTTGTGTTAACACCTTCTCTCAAGGTCTCAAAGCACGACTCAGAGGCAAGAAATCCCTGTGCCTTTTTGAACTGATATCCCATCTTCTTTATGTAGGGAAAAAAAGGCTTCAAGAGGCGATGTGAGTAACACAGTGGTTGCACAGAAGTCCCTGGTGGGGACAGAAGTCGGCTGTAACCTTTGGGACTCCCCAGGTCTCTGTAGTGATCTTGGTAACGTTTCTCAGTCATTATAGTTGCTGCTTTTGCCTTTAAAAAGTAGTACCGTGTCAATTAAAGGCAAAAATAAAGCAGGCCACCAGGACCTCATCCGTGTATATTCAAACCCATGTCTCTGCTGAGTTGCTCACTCTGCTCTTTAAATCCTAACAGCTGAGAGATGGTCAGAGCTGTTTTGCTCTCCTCCAGAGCCTTGACCTGAGCACTAGCAGTGTCTGGAAGTTGCACCAGAAAGGCAGCACAGGCAGGGGGAAATGTGCTCCTTGAGCCTTGACCCTTTCTGCTTCTTTACTGTGAAAAGCCTACAACCGAATATTCATTCATTTGTATTCAACCTGGCTGTTCTGCTTTCAGACCTCCTTTCTTGTCTGCAGCTGACAGGATGTCACGAGGAAGTGACACGGCAGTGACACTCCGTATGTCATGGTCCACTTCTATTCGAACTTGATTTTTATCTAGTAATGAATCAAGCCACAGGAGTCCAGTCTGGGAAAAAAAGTGTCCCAAGGAAGCAAGCTGAAGCTAGAAAGTTTCTCAGTCCATTTGGAAATAAGAATGCATTACAATGCGCTTTTTCCCTCCATAGCAGACCCCGGTATTCTCACAAGGTAGACTGGGTACAAAAGGGGTTTTGCATTATTTATTAGTGTGCCTCTGTCACACATAATGAGGGCTATAAAGTATGTAAGAGTTTATAATTGGCTATCTGCAAGAAGTAATCCTAAGGGGGCTGTGTAAGGATCAAATAAATTATGCTTCATTATAGTAGTTATGCCAAGGATATTAGAAAATTGTTTTTAGTTGGAGAAAGAAAAATAAGGAGAAGCAGAAAAAGAAAACTCTTCGTTACTTCCCAGACCCACTTCTGTCAAAGATTTTACAGTCTGAGGGAAGATTTTAGTATTTCTCTTTAAAATTCCTAATGTGTTCAAGATGCTAAATAAGCAGTTGCCAGGATACTAGTACAAATAATGCATAAATGGAATTTATCTAAATTGTTTTATTAATAAACTATACCGAACTCTCCCATGCAGTTAAGCAGGAATCCCAATTCCCCATTATCCGCCATTGGCACATCGGCTTTTAGAAATGAAACTTTTATCTCTTCCTCTCGGGGGGACAAGAATGCTTGCCCACCCCACTCCTTCCTGGAATCTAATTATTGTTCTGATAATTCAAAACAAGAATTCTGTGGCAGTAAAAGAGACAGGAATAAAATAAAGATGAACAGCTGGTCCTGGAAGCTGTGATAGTATCATTTTAATATGAATATTTACATTTTAGAAAAGCCAGGACTAAAGAGATCTCCATGTTTCTGACTTAGTTATAGGGCTCTTCTAATGCTTCTGGATACAATTTTTGTTACAATGGAGGTGCCCCTGGAGTACATAAGATAGACAAGGAAAAGTCTTGTCAGATCCAGGAGGGAGGGAATATCCCTTTCCTTAAAGCAGTTGCTGGGTATTATTCTAGTTTTAAATAGAAAGTCAAAGGAGGACGGGGTTTCTCTCGTGATAAAATATACTTGGTTTTCAACAATTTCCAGCAGTTAAAATTACTTGTGCTTTTGTGTACTAAGTATAATACTTTCACAAGTCTAAAAATATATCCTATAACCCTTATGAGACTATGGTTGCACCCGTCCCTGGTGAAGCCATAAAGGGAGTTCATGTTTTGGAATGCTTTAGCAAACCAGTGTTCTGTATGGACAGCATTGTGTGAAAACTGTGGAAGGCAGGAGGCAACTGCTGGGAGCGGGAGCAGCGGAGGGATTGCAGCCTCTGTATGTAGCTCGGCTCAGCCTGCACACCAAAAACTGCACTCCAGCTTCAACCAGGGGCTGTTTGCTGAATACAGAACTCTGTCAAACAGCTTTGGCTTGAGAACACTTGCAGGTGGTTTTATTTGCATCACAGAAAACATAGGATGCTCATTTCATATCTGAAATATAAATTGTGGGGACTCAAGCAGGAATCAGAAGCACAAGTGGCCAGTGAGGAGCTGGATGGGTCACAGGAGTCAGCTGGTTCTGAAAGAAGAATGCAAACAATACTTAGTCTATGAGGAGAGTTGAAAATAAGGGGCTTTTCCTCCTTGAAGACTTTATAAATGGCCCAAGTGCCATCGTTAGTGGCTCCTGCAGCCATCTAACATTCACCTTGTAGCTTGTTCATTTTCTGTTTCAATTTTTTTCTTAAATTCTCTCTCATTCCTTGTAGGAGGTCCAGCCAATGCTAATATTGCTCCTTAGCATTCCCTACTCCTAGGTCCAAATAAAAATGCATGTCTTGTATCTAGTAATTGCATGCTCCATTCACTAAGTATTAATCCATTAAGCCAATGATCTTGTAAATTGGAGCAGAAATATTGAGTGCTGGGGATGGTATCAACGCATTGATAGGCTTTTACCAAGGACAGCCTTTACAGCAAAGAGTTTCTAGAAGAGTCTTCCACTGCTCATAAAGCATTATTTCTAAAAAGTTTTTAGGGAGAGAGGACAAAGATGAGCTCCGAGAGCCACACAGTTCATTTTAGGGTTTTGCTAGTTGGTATTAACATCACCTTCAAGGTCTTCATTTCACTTAACTCTCCTTTTGGGTTCTCTCCACTGAAAGCAACAAGTTTGGTTTATTATTCAACTGCTCTGATAGTATTCTGGCATGGCTTTTTGTTTTTTGAAGGGAAAATTCCAACAGTGTGGAAGCCAGCAGCCACAGAAATGCTCCAGGAAAGAGGAGGAGGCTGTATGGAATGGCCAGTTCTAGTGGGAAAAAAAAGGAATAAATTGGGCCTGCTTAATCTGTTACAGAGAAAGGTGGTGCAAAGAGGGAAGAAAATGAAATGGTCTCTCCAGTAGGGGTTTAGCAGAGTCCATGGTTTAAGGGGTGAACAGAAATTACCACAAGAAGATACTGGTTAGACAATGTGAAAAGCTTCTGTTGCATACACAGACCCACAAAAACAGAATGTCTCAGAAGGTGGTGGGATCTCCATTGTGAGGGGCTTCTTAAGAACAGATTGAACAAACAGTTCTTTAGGAAGGGACAAGTAGAGCTTATGCTGACTTTGAGGCTGAAGGATTATTTAAATGACTTCTTCATGTCCCTTCCAGTCCTAGTTTTATTACTAAATTCTACTGAACTAATTTCAAAGGTGGGCTCATGAGTTCATCGTGGGAGAAGCACACCCTTCTACTCAGTTCTTCCCCCTCACACACTGGTTTTCATTAACAGAAAGAGTCAAGTATGTTTGAGATGTTGGTAAGGTTGTCCATATGGATTCTCTCTGAAGTGGAGAAGTGACAGCGCCAAATTTTTCTGAGCTGCAGATGTGCAATATATTTGTAACAAACTGCAGCTCCTTTCCAAAATTATATTTATCACATTTTGTGGCAAACTGAAAAATGGGATCTATTTGAGAAAAATTGACTCGATAGAAAATTCTTTCCTCTGAAAACTGGGTCAGTTATTGAGTTTGAATGCCTTTGGACAGGAAGCACAGAAAAATCTGTATTTTTTTGGTTTTTTTTTTTTTTTTAAAGTTTTTTCTTGGGTATGTCTCATGATGCAAGCTTTTCAGCATGTGAAAATCATGCAGAAAAAAACAGATGCAGTCTAACAGTATGAAACAGTATTTTGAGTGTCACACAGTTCTAATTGGAGCTGTGTTGACTCTTACCATCCCTCTTACTGAAAACAAAGTAGCTGAGAATGGGGTAATAGTTGGTTTTAGTTTAATTGAGGAAGCCATACGAACAATCGATTTCACATGGAGTCTATTAGTGCTTAGATTTAACTCCATTTCTTTTGATTTCCCACTGTAATTCAGCACAAAGGCAAACAGCACTGAATACACCTTTGTTCACGCATAGATTAATTCATGTGCTTAGCTGCTTGCTCTGCAAGTAGCCTTGTGAATGCAAAGGGTGTTTAAAAAGCTGCTAAAAATGCTGCAGCTACAGCAGCAAACAGTAAATGAAACTGACCTCTTCTTCACCAGTTCCCATGTATTTTACAGCACTTCACTGTCTGAGCATTATCCATCAGCACTGGATACACTGTAAGGATAGAGATGCAGTTGATGGCTGCAGGCCTGTGTATCAACTGCGCTGCTGGTGTGAACATTTTTGTGGAGTAGAAGAAGACTTAAACCTGTAAAGCATTAGCGAGAAAAACATAAAGTGAAAAGTGATTCTCAGCTGTGCTTGATGACTGCCACTGACTTTTACAGCATTATTTATATTACTGTATTTCCTATCTAGAAAAGTGATTTCCAAACTCATTTGATTTGAGGGGTCTTAGAGACTCTCCAGTAGAAATGTGGAGCCATTCAATCTTTATTGCAGGTATAGATTTCCTAGTAGCATGTGTGAACTTCTTTGGAAAGTACTCTGTGGCTTGCCAGAGGGTCTGCAGAGTGCGTACTGAAAATGTTACCTTAAAGTCTTGAGTATAGCTGAAGTTTTACTGAGATGTGCAGTGGTTGGTCTTCTGTTAATCCATAGACAGATCAAGTGAAATAAAACCAAAAAAACCCCAAAAAAACAAAAAACAAAAAAAAACCCCAAACCAAAAAACAAAAAAAAAAAAAAAAAAAAAAAAAAAAAAAAAAAAAAAAAAAAAAAAAAAAAAAAAAAAAAAAAAAAAAAAAAAAAAAAAAAAAAAAAAAAAAAAAAAAAAAAAAAAAAAAAAAAAAAAAAAAAAAAAAAAAAAAAAAAAAAAAAAAAAAAAAAAAAAAAAAAAAAAAAAAAAAAAAAAAAAAAAAAAAAAAAAAAAAAAAAAAAAAAAAAAAAAAAAAAAAAAAAAAAAAAAAAAAAAAAAAAAAAAAAAAAAAAAAAAAAAAAAAAAAAAAAAAAAAAAAAAAAAAAAAAAAAAAAAAAAAAAAAAAAAAAAAAAAAAAAAAAAAAAAAAAAAAAAAAAAAAAAAAAAAAAAAAAAAAAAAAAAAAAAAAAAAAAAAAAAAAAAAAAAAAAAAAAAAAAAAAAAAAAAAAAAAAAAAAAAAAAAAAAAAAAAAAAAAAAAAAAAAAAAAAAAAAAAAAAAAAAAAAAAAAAAAAAAAAAAAAAAAAAAAAAAAAAAAAAAAAAAAAAAAAAAAAAAAAAAAAAAAAAAAAAAAAAAAAAAAAAAAAAAAAAAAAAAAAAAAAAAAAAAAAAAAAAGGCAAAAGCCTGCTATGCAGTACTCCCCCACTGGATACAGGCTTTACATCAGTTCCAGTTTCCCTGTGACTTTGGGGAAATGCCACCAAAGGGAAGGAATTGGCTGGGCATCTTTTGTTGCTTTATTCATCATCTACAAACTATTGCTTTGTAATACATCAGTGAACTAATAGACGTGGAAAATCCGTGACTGAGTTTCAAAAAGCTGCTACAATCTAGCAGCGAAATCACTGGAGTAGTGCTCAAGAGTCAGGGTGGTGCAGACTTAGTCCTTAGTCTGAACAGTTTGTGTTGAAAAGATATGGGGATGCCTGTCCATTTATCCATTTTTCTGCTTTGGCATCTTCACTGATGCAGGATATATTTCCTTCATTCCCTCCTTACAGTCTTGCATGAGATCAGTTTATATATACTGGGAAATCCTTCAAGCATGGGGCTTCTGAAAAGTTCTGTCTAGTTTTGGCCGGTCTCCATTTGTTGTTGAAATTCATATTAATGAAAAGGAATATGCCTTATCTAGTATGACTACATGGAGAGTCACACATGTTGGGAAGTTAGTTATTAAACTACCTTTTATTAATTACAGTAGGCACTCTTGTGTTTCTAATGGAATGATTTCTATTTAAATACATTATGCCATATGCCATATGCTGCTCTAGACTCTTTGAACTGTCAAGCATTTGATTCTGAGTCACAAAACGATGGGGTGAGCACACAGATGGGTTGTCACGTAAAGAAGTCTGATGGCATGTGATAACGCTCAGGCTTTTTTTTTCTTTCCCCCATAAAGCTTATAGTGTACGAGCATTGATCATGGCTTGCCAAACAAAAATGAGCTGACAGTTAAACTCCAGAGTGTTTTCTGCAGTTCTTCAAGCGTTTCAGTTCCACTCTGCAGACTCACTCTGCCTTTAACTGGACCATGTCACATCCTTTTCAGAACAATTGGTGTCAATCATTTTATTGCATGAAAAATTCTGGGAGAAATGACACAGCGACTTGCCAAAGCTAGTTCTGAGTGGTAGTAATTGAGGCAGACCAAGGCCATTTTGAAGCAGCAACTTTTTTCCATGCAAATAGTTTTCTTTTAAGGCAGACGTACAGGTTTACACTCAGGAGAAACACAGTTTTTCCTTCAATCTTTTCCTTCCTTCCTAACATTCAGGTAATTTCCCACAAAGGGAGAGAACTGATGACAGGAATTGAAACATTTGCATTTTAAGGGCAGAATGAGGGCAGAAGGATAGAAGATAAGGGATAAAGAAAAGTGTAAGTAAGTTTGGGCCAGATTCATACACTTTATAAAGGTGTTTACAATACAGTTATTTTCCTTTGAGGTAGGTTTCTAAGCTCACATTAAGATCAATAGATATCTAGGGTGGAACTCATTAGGCTACATCTAGATGTTTTGTACTGTGAGAGATACCCTACGGTCTGCAAAATCTCTGTGTGGGCTGGCGGGTATGACAGAGGACTTAGGGGAATCTTGCACTGCTCTGAAGAGGCAGTTAAAGGAGCAAGATACTGAACAGCAATTAAACGGGCAGAAGGTGACATATCTGGGTGGTGAAATCCCACTCTGGGTTGTACTGCCAGAGGAGCACAATTCAGTCATTGACCTACAAGTGCCTAGTGCTGTTTGAGATGCCTTTGGCTATTCCACCTCCAGCTGCTAATCCAGATGCATATGGCTTTCCCTGCTGCCTCCATGTCATGTCTGCCCATGTGAATGTCTTAAGAGTGAATGTCTTAATGTCTCTGCTGTCTTAAGAGTGATGTGAGCTTAGATGTGTCCTATTCACAGACCTATGTTTATGTATACTTTAGGATGAGAAGAATGTCTACTAGACTCCCCTGATTGTACTGACAAAAATCTCAACTCAATTGCCCCTGCAGAGGCATCTGCACAGGTTTGGTATGCCCTGTGTCACCTGAGGCACCTAGAAAGGAAGCATCTCAGGGTGGGGAAATTTCCCTCTCTGCACCTGAAGCACCTGTGTAGTAATGAGCACACCACCTTTGGTCAAATGAAAACCAAAGCGAAGTGATGTTTCTTCTTTCAGAAAATGCCCATCTGCACCCTCCATTGCCCCATACTCTGTCACAGGGAAAGTGAGGGCTGTGACTTCCCCATGACACAGCACTTTGCCGGCTGGATGCTGTCATGTGTTTGTAATACCTTTTTTAGGCTTCCTCTGCCACTGGCCCCACTTTCCAAGAGCTCTAGTAGGCAGGTGGCATTTCTTCACTGTGCCTCTTTGCTGAGGTTGGGAGCCAAGCAGGTGCCAGGCAGTGCATGCTCATGGTGCGGAGTAACCCCAAGTAACACAAAAAGTCTCATTAAAAGTATGGGGCTTGGCTGTCAGAAAAAGCAGGGCTAAGTAAAGTCAAACGCTGTGAATTAAAACCTGGAGCTCAGAACCAGAAGAGAAAAGGTGGTGGGGTCTTGCCCTTGGCTGAAAACCCTATTTCCATCACTTTCCATATTAAGCAGTGTTACTGGAGGCAAGATCTGCAAGCTGAAGGTTGTAGCATTTTAATCTCTCTTGGTTTTTCTTGTTCTTATGCTTCATTTTGCTTTGCATGTAGGAGTCTCTCCAGTGTCCCACTATAGGAAGTCTGTGGCAGAAACACCTTGACCTTGAGTGAAACCCTGAACTAACCTGCTGTCTCCCATGTCATGACCCTTGTAGAAGGAATGGGATGAAATTTGGTGCAGAATAGAATTATTTCTGTCTGTGTGCCCCTGCTGCTCAGACACTGGGATGAGGGAGTCCCTTACTGAATTCATTCACATTTGAGAATTCACAGGATTGTACCCTCTCTCAAATGAGGCACTTTAAGCTCAGGCTCAATAGGAACCAGTCAAATGTCCCATGTTCAGTGACTTCTAACTAAAGACAGAACTTTTGCCCAAAGTGTTGATCTTGTGTTTAATTCTAATAAAAGCCCATTTCAGCTCCATGTCTGGGTTTCCTGAGGGACAGATACTAAGAGCAATGGAAGGGTTTGGTGCGATAACATTTCTCTAATAGAAGAACAGCAGAGAAACCAAAGAACAAAGCGATGGTGCTGAGAGCAGGTAGAAGTGTAACCCTAAAGAAGGGATGTTCTGGGAGAAGTGCTGGGAGCTGTCGGTATAAAGACACTGTCCCTCACTAACTGAATTGAGGCTGGACTCCCACAGGCATGGGAGCCAGGCTGCCTGCAGCTGGCATGGCCCTGCTCCCCTCTTTCTTCTGTTGGGTCCTGCTGCTCTGCCCAGGCTCTGGAGTTTGTCTTAATCTGTTCTGACCCACTTCTATCGCTTCATTGCTGGTTGGTATCAGCTCCTGGAGGGGTCTTTGAACAGGGACTTCAGAAGCTGTGTCTACTGAAGTGGTTAGCATCCCAGTTTTTAACCAATTCTTCTTTAACCATATTTTTTGTTGGCTAAGGTATGTCTGAAAGCAGCAGACAACTTCAGGTGCCAGCTCCATTTTACTTTCACACTCTGGAGTCACTTTTATAGGAGGTAAATGCTTTAAAATCATTAAAGCGAGGTGAGTTTTTAAATCACAAGAACCAGAGAGTGAAAGTCCATACTGCATCTAAAAATTGGTTTTGTTTTGCTTGTCAAGATTACTGTACCTTCAAGTGACAGATGGGAATGTAAAAACTTTCTATCATCCTTGAAGATTCAGCCTGGCTAATAGAGAAAAAATGTGAAAGGAAAAATCATCATTAAAATGGTCTTGAAAGCGATGACTTCCAAATTATTGTCTGTCAGCTTCTCCATATGGCCTGAATATCTGTCAGATGAACAGTGTACATTAGAATTTCTGTACAAAACAAACAAAAAAAAGGCAAGTTTTCTTTTTGGTCAGGTCTGAAAATAAAAGGGGAAAAAGTAGATGATGGGGGAGAGAAAGGAAGAGGATAATTTGAAGTAGGTATTTCTCACTAAAAAGTGACTGTACAAAAAGCAACCTTCGGTTCTGGTTTTATTTTCTCTCTGCAGTACATATATCAAGTCTGGCCCATTCCTTTTATTTTTCTAAGTGAAAATACAAATTGGGTTTTTACAATGACAAGTCCCAATGAACGGCTCCTTCCTTCTTCAGAGCTTTCCCAGGGTCCCTGTTACAGCAGTGCAGACTCCCATAACTGCTGAGGAGGCCTTTATGGTGCCCAGCAGTCCCTTTCACTGCATTCATAGGGTGTAAGTGTCTGGAGCTGAGGATATACAAAAACTGAATGCATGTAAAAAGCTCTTTAAAAGCCCATAATCAAGGAAAGCCACCATGGGTTTAGTTACCGTTTTAAAATGCATTTTGTAGCAGCAAGGCTCTGAGGCTGAGTCCAAAGCTAAGTGCCTCATTGACTGCCATCACCACCTCCCTTTATTCATCAAACTGATGACTTTCATCATCAGACTTAGCTGAACCATGTGCTTAGATTTACCCTATGCAAGGGAGAAGGAAGGAGTCTGTGGAAGGTTTGGTTTGTTTAACAGGCTTTTGATGCAATGATCAAATGGACTGACAAAAAACCCAAGAATGAGCCATTTAACAATCAGGGAAAGCTGTGCCCTCAACAAGTGAGAGGAAGAGCTGAGTCTGTAAAACAGGAGTTTCAGCTATGAACAGTCAGGACAGTTGCAATTAATTTATGATGTGATGTCTGCATGGGTTATTTAAAGCACATCAGGTCCTGAGTGGAGGCTCCCATTGAAGCCACAGCAGCAATCTGAGGACAGCCCATCACAAGGGTTTGCAAGTTTCCTTTGTTGTGCACTGGCTTTTGCTGATAGGTCTTGGTGTTTATGAGTGCAGTCATTTTGCCCACAGCAAAATCTGGTTAACATCTCTTGGTTTGTTAATCCTTCTGTATTTATTGTTCAAGACTTGCTCATATCCAGGCTATTCTTGGAGATATTAACAGTGGTTAATATTTTACCTCTTGGAGTAAGCTGTTTGCTGCATGCCACAAATCATTTCTTTATCACTTAAGAGATGAGACCTAGATCTGTGCCAAGCCACTGATGTAATTACTGTCCCTTCCCTGCCGCATCCACCATATGCAGAACCTGTTATATGTAATTATTTTCAATCACAAGTACCACTTCAGACAGACAAGACATCTTTCAAGTGCTAACTGTTACTAAAATACGATCACGCATTATACTCACAGCAAGAGTTACAGGGAAGGCAATCTGGGAGGGACAAGGATTACTTTGGATGGTTTAATATTAAGGCATCCACTGTCTGACCCCCTGGTTTGTAGTTTTAGAATCTGTAGCTCTGGGCAGCTCCTCACTTAGCCGCATAGGCTGGTTTCACATCACTTTTTGAAGGGATCCATCATTCTGCATGGACCACGCAAAGAGCCTAGGGGCTATCTGGGACGGTCTTAAATACTGAATTCCTTAATTCCAGCTTTGGATTGCCAAGGCTGGTTGCTCTCAGTCAGCCCTGCATGTCTCTCCCTGTGCCTTGCTAGCACATTGAGCCAGATGCAGCATTCACAATAGCAGCGTTTCACAGACCAGGGCAAGGAGCCTGTTTCATTCCCAAATATGGAACCTCTCCAGAAAAGCTGGTCTGTGACAGTGCCAACACCTCCGCTGGTGCATGGTACGTCATCTAAAACAGCTGCTAAGTGCCACCAGCACCTTCACTTGCTGACTCGCCCCGTCCCACTGACTGGGTCCCTCACACCTGGAGGCTGCGGCCCCTTTTGTGAAGGTGCCATTTAAGGATCTGCACATTTCCTTCCCCTTTCAATTTCTTTTAACGACTGTAGTGGATAATGGAAGATGACAGGGGATGGTAATTACAGGAGATTGTTGGTTTTGGTTTTCTTCCTTTTTTAAAAAATGTTATAGGCATCCTAAGCATTTTAAGCAGCTGTAAAGATGGGTGTGGTGTCCTGGGTAGCATAGCTGGCTAAATGCAATAGGGCAGGCCAGAATATGACTCTTGAGCTAAACTAGTAACCGCTCTGAACTGAAGCTGCAAAATTAGCTTAATGATTTCCACTGGGTTTGCAGCCCTTGGATTCAACTTGGATCTTTCAATGGAGGCTGCAGCTGCTCAGCAGGATCTACATCCTCTGTGATTAAATAAATGGCTGTGAGCATGTATGAATTATTAGTGGTAATAGTATGCAGCCTTTTTGCTTTTGCAGGATCTGATCCACACAGTTGCTTACAAACAGGCATGGATTGATTAGAAGCGAAGGAAGGGATTGAGGGGCTTTTGTCCAAGTCCTATTAACACCATGGGCTTTGAGGCACACTCCATACCTTCAGTGCATAAAATAAGGGAGATGAAATGCCAGTTCCCAGCTTCAGTGCCCATGCAGACCGAGGCAGCATCAGCCCTGTTGAAGTCATGTAGAATCCTGCTGAAAGGAATGGGACATGACACACACATGCTCATGCATATAAATATACCTCTGGGCATAAAGCAAAACTTGTGAAACTTTTTCTAGCTGACTAGCAGGCTCTAAATCTTGGTGGAAGTCATGCTGAAGGCAAATCTCTGAGCCTGGCCTGAACCTTGCCTGCAAGAAGTACTGGAGGACATAAGTGTTTTGTCAATAGACACAAATCCACGACAGGTGCATATGCAGGAAACTGTCTGAAGGTCAATTGAAACCAGCTGAAAACCAGTGATATCAAACGACATGTCAGAGCAACAGCTTTAAGTCTTGTGGCCAGTTGGTACCTGTGACAAAACAAATATTAATAGGCATAAGCCTTTTTGTCAGATGGGAACACAAACCCAAGGTTGTGGCACACTAATGGACTCTGAAAGGTGTTGTGTTCACTAAAATAAGCACGTGAGCTTGCTCATGGCTTTATACCTTGTTGTTTGCACATAAGCACGCTGCCACTCGTGCTTTGGGGTCATGTGGCAGCACCAGCAATAGGCAGGAGTTTCCCATTTGATCTCATCATCCCAGTCAGCACAGGCTGTGACTGGAAAAGAAGCTGCACTGCTCGGTGACGGGTACTCCATAAGTGAAACTCAGCACTGATAAAACCCATACCCAGCTGGAGAGCCATCTGTCACTGGGGTAGGGAGGCTTTCTGACATAGTTTTCCCTTATTTGGTTTATCTCTTTCTGGGAGGCACAGCTCATTAGCTGTGAGGCTCAGTGGTGGGTGCTGTGGGCTGCTTGTTAGGCAGTGTTGGAATGGCTTTAAGGGCAAGCATCCATGTGTGAGCTCCTTTGGAGCAATTCAACATTACAGTATATTGCACTGCTAAGGAATTTTTGACTGAAACCCAGAATTTATTTTCACTGAAACTGGGCTTTGAACGTACAGACATGGGTGTACAGAAGTGGGAAAAGAGGTGTGACAGGGGGCTGAAGGAGTCTGAATATGGAAGGAAATAAATTGCCAAAGTTTGTGATCACTGATCCAGTGTAGCATCAGAGGCAGAAAGAGTGAACAGGTACCCATGTTTCGAAAAGGACGAGCTGTGTTTGGAGAGTGGCACTGGAAAGTGCTGTGAGCAATATTCGTGGGAAAAAACCCAAACAACAACCTGTTGCTGCAACAAAACCTAAAGAGAGCTGAAAATAAACAGTCTGTGAATGCAATGGGCACTAGACACTCTTGCCACCTGAGGAGAGTAATTGGCAAAGGCTGAGTAAGAGCTTGTTCTGGGTTTGGAGGAGCAGCATTGTTATGCTAATAGTCCTTTCACTTGCCTGCAGTGCTGCTGTTGTGCTCTCCTGGAAGAACTGGGCAGAAGGCTTTCCCAGGACCTGTTTGTGAGGAAGGGCTGGCCGCTGTTTAATCTGGTCCAAGGCAGGCGAGTGCAAGCCTGCCTTCCCTCCTACCCCCTGCATACATCTCCCTGCCCCTCACAACAGAGCCCTTTGAGCATTTGCAAGGTCCCCCAGACAGTCTGTTCAAGTACACAAGCTGACTGCAAACATCCCAGCCAGGGCAGTTCACCTTAGGCCAGAGAGCTCCTGAGCTGTGGCTGCCTGGGCTGGCACTGGGTGCGTTGTGGGCAGTGTGGGAAGGGGTCAGAACCACTGCAGGACTGGCTGGGGCTGCCACAGTCCACTGGCTGTCAGGCTGTCTCTGGCATCTAGGTGCTCTTCCTCCCTTCCCCAGACATTCTCATCATCAGTGGTGATGTTCCTCCTTGCTCCATGGGGTCCTGCCCTTTCCTAGCACACCACCCATGCTGTCTGTGCTTGACAACACTTTTCTTGCTTTAACAGTTCAAGGGAGAATCAGCAGGGGCTTTTTTGAGAGTCTTAGGCTGTCTTTAACAAATGTAGACCTGGTTTTGGCCTAAATTCTCTTGTCTGAGAAACATCCTTTCTGAGAATTTAATTAGAAGTGGTTCTCATTTACATGGATTCTACCAGCTGCCCTTAGCTCTATGGCCCTAGGGGAAAAAAAAAAATCAAATGATACTGTGAAAGATATTAGTGAGGACATTAGAAGCAACCATACCCAGATCAGGCAAAGTTCTGAAAATACCTAGCATTCACATGTCCTTAATTGCTTTTCTCCTGTCACAGCTGTTGGGTGAATGCACCATCTGAGAGAGGGCTGCCTCAGGGATTTCTTTTTCATTATGTGATGCAGATACAGAGAGAGGAGCAGTCAATGACTGCTTAACAAGGGAAGGAAGAAGTAGGCTTGAGCAGCAAGAAGAAATTTGAACTTAGTGGAGGAAGATCCAAGGAGCTAATACTGGGCTTAAACAGGGTCAGGTGTGCTTCGAGGAGCAGCAGAGAAGCTGCTGAGCCACTTTGCTAACAGCCAAGATGCAAAGAGCATTAAACATCTTTTGAAGAAAGATGAGACACCACTTCTGGACTTCAGTGTCTTGTTCAGGTGTGTCTTTAAGCAAATCAAGTACATAATAAGATGATTTCTGTATCTTACAGGAGCATCAGCAATAAGAGAAGCTTAGGTATCTTGAGAATGGAGACAGTAGAAAGGTACAGCAAGCTCCAAGCCCTGAGTCATAATCCCTCTCAGGACTCCTGTTAGACTGGTGTGATGTCCACAATGTCTCTGTCACAACACCCAGGGATTTTCTGCTCTGGGAGCATGCCAGCAGAAGTGCTTTGCCAGGGAGCACACGCTCCTTATTGTCAATAGAGGAGGAGCAAGGTGATGTGAGGTCAGGAGATATGCCCAAAGTCAGCAAGTGACAGCTGTAGGGCTTGAAGCCATGTGCTTTGCCCGGCAGGTAAAAGGCACCCCTGCAAACCTTGGGAGGGCTTGTTTGGCTTTACAGCCTGTGAAGTGTCAGGTGCTCCTCGCCCATTATCTACATAGTGATTTGTTTCCAATCTCATAAATAAGATCTGACACAAAGGAGGCAACATTTAAATGTTGTAACATACATTCAAATGTTCTCTCTAGGCTGTGTTTGTAAAATGCTTTGCCAGCTACATCGGCCTTTTGGCAGCTGCTGCAGTGACAGCTGAGAATGCAATATGATAAAAATGCCACTTCTGCAAAATAGTCATGGTGCATGGGTGCATTGCTGATTCCCAGCAAGGTCTTGTGAAGGGACAGGATTTGCCAAAACACATCTGTCTGGGGCAGCATGAGGGCTGGAGAAAGCAAAGCATCTTGTGAATGTTAAACCAAGTGTGATAACAGGTAAATGACTCAAGACCTCAGTTGTTTCAGCTGAATGAATTAAGAAAACTTTGTGGAGTGTGTGCCTGTGGTATGAATTGATCAAGTGATATGAAACCATTATTCCCTTGCTTTTGAAAGAGTGAAAAACAAAGGAAAATGGCAACATGTGCGCACAACTGTCAGTTTTCCTGATGGAACCTTGATGGACCCTGGTTGATTGTTGTTTTAATTAATCAGAAGCAATCAGCTTGTAAATGTTATCATTAACACTCTTCTATTTAACCACATGTTGTGTATTCCAAACTGCATATTTAGCTGTTCTGGAGAGTAGAAGAGGAGTCTAAAAGCTCTCAGATAAAAGCTTCAGAAGCTGAGCATGGTTTCTGATGCTGAACTGCTCAGACTGGCTCCAGCCCACAGACCAGCTCTAAAACTGCAGTAGAAGGCAGCAGTCCAAATGGTTTTCATCTGTTTTTAGGGGATGAAGAGACTTCTTTTTCTCTGGGATTCCCAAATTGCAGTTTGACACTTTGATTCCCAAGTGACAGCCTGTGTTTAAGCTAATGGCAATTGCTTGTGTAAACTTTTATTTGCTTTCTCTCCATAGGTTTGTTGATCGGCTCCGGTTGTGCCCTCTATCCTCTTGGCTGGGACAGTGAAGAAGTCAGACAAACCTGTGGTAACCTTTCCAACCAGTTTGAATTGGGTGAGTCATCACCAGAGCATTTCAGACACATTAGGCTCTTCTATGTGTTGGCCATAAAAGCAAACTAGGACATAAGCACAGGCTTGGGGAAGCCACCTACCTGTGTGTGGCAGGCTATTCATATTGCATAATTCTGGTATGGTGCCAAGGCAGGGGATTTCAGATAGATCTCTGGAAATGTTTTCCAGAAGAACATCATAAAAGAAAATGTATGTATATAGGTATGTATGCATGCATATTTTAGGAAATAAATCAGATTTAATAGTCTTGCAATATGGGAGCTAACACTCCTGGAGATCTTGACAGCATAGACAGAGGCAGCCCATCACAGCACAGGTCAGGGTAATTCTCCATGAGTGCAATTGGCTGTCTTTGAATTCTGGGATGTTTATGGCCTTCTAACACAAGCCTAGAGTGTATTTGTATGTTATTCACATACTCGGGAAGCTGGCAAATAACACTTGCACCCCATGTTTGCCTTCTCCCAAACAAGCTACTTGTCTTACTGCTGATGATGGCACTGCGCCTGGAATGAGAGCCAGGGATGCAGCCAAACCAGGCTCACACCTGTGCTTTTTCTGGAGGGGCTCTAGAAAGCAAGGAAACGGCAGCAACCTAAGGATAAAACAATGTGGATGATCAGGATCTGATGTTTGAATGTGCCTCCAGGTCCTTATTTAGCAGGAAGGATCAATGCAATTGCTGATACCCTTCTCTATAAGTGCTCTCTGATCTGGTGTCGCTTGAAGAAGAGGGCGATCTGCAATCCTCCTGAAGGGACTGAACACCTTGACCCCCCAGAGACTTGAGAGCTTCTGCTCCTAAGCATACAGAACTCCCCATTTCCAGCCCCTGCAAGCTAAACGTTAGTTAATCTTGGGAATTCCTTCCATAGCTGTGTGTGCAGGACTTGTGCAGGGCCTGACAGTAATCCCAGTGCAAGAAATAGTAGACAAAAATGGTCTCCTAGGGTTAAAGACAAACCTGCTGCATTATCTCTTGATTTTACACTGATGTTTCTGTCAGATTTCAGGAGTAAGGAGATTTGTTTCCATCTCAGAAGTGTTTCTTGTCAAGATATGCAAATGAATTGAGGTTGAAAGGTAAAAAAATACTGCTTTGAGAGAGATGCTCCAGGCCACTCTCCCCTACGGAATTCCTGTGGTGTTTTGAGTGCATTTGATCTGGCAGGGGACCAGAAATTCTCATAACCAATATCAGCACCCATCACTCCAGTGCCACTGATATCTTATCAGCAACCACCTATGGTGTTGCTCAGGGGATGTGTAATGTGCTCTGGAAGCTTTACCTTGTTATTCTGAACTCTAATATCCTTCTGTTCCATTGATATTAAATTTGCTCTTCAGGGAAGTATAAAAAAATCCTGCAAATTTTTCATTCGCCTAATAATAGAAAGGTTTAAACACAAAGGAGGGAGAACAATAAGAACAGAAATGTATAGTTAACTAGCAGAAAAAAAATATTCCAGAGCTAAGATTCCTAGCTCCATGGAAGAGTGTATCAAAGGATGTAGTAGAAAGACTAGGCAAAACTCTGTGGTAACTGTTGCAGGGAAGATTCAGGTTCATCGCTGCCCATGTCCAATCCCGTGTGGAAGACTGAAGTAGTTCCTGGCCGGCCCATTGAGCAGCTCACCCTTTGAAAGGCCAGCTAGCAGCTCACTGGTGCACACTGGTTCCTGCTCTTCCATGACAGGCATGTGAGCAGCTCTGCTTCTGCAGTTCCAGCTTGTGTCCCATGTTTGTTGCCAGGTGCAGAAGAGTGTTTGTTACCTTCCAGGTTATTTCTCTGCAGAGTCACAGAAGGTGGGTGTTGTGGCAGTGTGAGCTCTTTGAAGACAGCACTTGGGCAGTACAAACTGTTACCTTAAACGCTGTCATGTCCACGCAGAGCAGAGTCTCTGAGACCACCTTCACTGTCTCACTTGACTCATGAGTCAGATATTTGCATAAACTGAGTCACTCTGCCTTAAAAGTCAGTGAAGAAACCCATGTGAAAAATGTCAGCTGGCAGCTTTCCTTCCAGGTATGCAGAAGGATCATGAGAAGTCTTGCATTAACTGTGAAGGCACAGTGCTCTGACTGTGTTTTCTGGACCTGAAGCACACAGCCCATGTGTTATACATGCCTAGACTTGACAGCAGCGCTGGTTTCACTGATCTGCTGCAATCGTATGTCAACACATTAATTAACAGATCATAATGAGAGCTGAAATTTGCTGCAGTGATTTCTGCTAGACATCTCCTTTCCATGTACATTGGCAGTGAACTCAAATGCTTGGCTATGATTTTTTTTACTTAATGTCAGTGTCTGTTTGATGGTGTGTTATCAAAACCATCTGTAAGGAAGAGGTACTGTCCGAGGGCCATTTAATAACCACGCCGCTCGTCTTTCATAAATACCTCTTGGTTGGTGATAACCCCAACCCTCTAGGTCTTTTCTGAATCATTAGAGACTGGCATACTCATTATAGCCTACAGGCCAAAAATGATGTTTCAAAGACTGAATCTTACTAAGTCTCAAGACAAATTTAAGTAATTATTGCTTTCATTTGAATATTTAATTTGATTAAGCTGCAATGATATGCTTTCTATTCCTGAGCCTGTGAAATGAGTTGTCTGAAGAACCATGCTGCTTTTAAAATCCGCTCTCAGAAAATCTGAGCTGCTGTGAGCCCTGCACTGGTTTGCTAACAGGGGAAAAGGTGATGATGGGAGTGCTGGTCCTGCATCCCCTGCTGCTGTGGGTGCCAGTGAGGATGGCACGGGGAGGGTAATTCAGCACATGGTTACTCTAAAGGGAGAGGGTGTTCACAGGAATGCTGATCAGCAGACAGCATTCAGCCTCCTCCTCCAGGATGGTAGAGCAAGTGCTGCACCCTGGCCATAGGGAATGTGTGTGTGCAGCTGAGAAAGGAGGGTCACAGCTCACCACGTTTGACCACAGAGCCAGCAAAAATGGAATTTCAGCACGATATTTGTTTTGGACTTAGAAAAAGTGAGGGCAAAAAAATGGTTGAGGTTGAAGGTAGAAAATTAAAGCCAGGAGCTGCAATCTACATTATAGAAGGGTGAAGAAGAACGAGAGGCAGGTACAGAAGAGGGACTGCAAGAACTCTCTTGAGAAGCAGCTGTGCACTGTGATATGTAATGTCAACCAGAAATATACTAGAATTAAGAATTAAATGAAGATTTTTGCTTAATGAAAACATGACAAGCTCCTGCCCCCATAGGAAGCTCATAACTAGAGAGAATAAATAAATAGCAATGCTAAGAACCCAGAAAAAAAGCCTAATCTTTAGTGGGTGTGCTAGATAAGAAATGCTTCTCCATGTCTTCAGGCACTCTGAAAAGGCATTAGACTAATAGGCACTCCAAATAGTGCTGAGATGGCCCATATTGTGAAGAGGGGACCCCTCCCTCCACCCTTGCCAAACACACACATTTCTGCATACATTCCAAAGCAATATATAAAAAGGCTGCAGGAAAAATAACTATGCCTTTAATTTAAGTGGATTTGAGTATTCTTTTCTAGAAAACCTGAGCTGGCACTGTGAAATGCCCAGCAGTTTACTGCTCTCTTTAAAAATGGGTATTTATTTCGTTTTTATTAAGTGAACTATGTCCAAAGGATTTACTTAAACATTTATATATTTAATTGGGCTAATTTTTTTCAATCAAATAAAAGTGGTTGTACAGCTCCATCTCTGACAAAGAGGAGTTATTCTTCAAAGGAAGATACCCTGCCAAGGACAACTCCATTTGTTGATTAAATTGCATTCAATAGATGAGCTGTTTTGCTAATGGGGGTGGGGAATAACCTCCATAAAGACAGAGACTGGTGCACCTGTAGAGGGGCTTGCCCCCTGCTCTTCTCTAGAAATATGGTTTTGCCATCATGAAAAAAGCACACTAATAGATTAGGCCTTCGACAAATCACCTCTTGCAAGTTTTTTTGAGAGGTTAAGGCCATGATAGGTCTGTGCTGTGTTGCTCTGCTTGTAGTTCCCAGCTTCCTAGCAGTCAGCATGACCTGTATGAAGGTCTTGGAGCCCCACTCCCTATTGCAGCATCCCATCACAGGTCACACATGGAGCAGAGTTCCCACTGAAACACTAGATTATGAACAGGAGAAATCTTCTACCACTGTTTTTAGGGTACTAACTCCTAGAAATAGGGCAATATAAATAAATGGGGGCAAGAAAAAAAAGAGATGTTTATGTCTCAAACCAGCACAGTTGCTTGCTCATTGACCAAGGCTAAGTCCACACTCTAATGTGGCAACAGGCTAATAGTGCCTGAGGTGGAGACTGGAGTAGGAAATGAGCAGGGCTCAAAGGGACTGCCTTTCACTGAGGATGGATCAAGATCATCTTAATCTCTTGTCACCGTGCAGAGTGTTACTGTTATGTTGCATTATTGACACCTCAGAGCTGCCTGTGGGCCCATTTAGTGCAGCAGTGACGTGGCACAGCAGGACAGAGCTGCTGACTGAAGGGTGTGAAAGCGAGTCAGATCTACAAAATCCCTGGGTCTGCAAAAGGAATTAGCAGGCAATTTCCCAAAAGTAACCGTCATTATGGCGTATCATATAGCACACATTCAATTTTGCTGAGCTAGAGGCACTAATACCATTTTGTTTTCATTTCTAAGTGTAACACACAAGAAAAACAAATGAAAAATGAGTTTTTTATCAGGAAATTCATTAAAGTGAGGAACTCTGCATTAAGGTGAGAGTGTGCACTAAAATGAAGACTGCACTAGACATTTGCAAAAGCTTCCACATTGTGCATATTTCAGCTGTGTGAAGAAATGTTCTGAACCTGCATGCCTGTTTTAAAGAGGCAATGTGACTGTACACATGTAAATACATTTGTATTGGTTTTGAATGTCTAAAAGCAATGTGGCACTTATTTTAGGCCATTGATTTCCCTGGATGTGCATGTGGAAACTGCTCAGTTTTGCATGCTGATTTCTGTTGTGATGGGTGCAGAGGCAGCCAAGTTCCACAGAAGGTCCCGGAGAGGTCAGGGCATGCTCAATTTAACTCACAAAATTGAGCCTCAGTTGGCATCTGGTGAAACAGCACTAAGAGACCAATACCTAAGAGCCCAAACAGCAAAATGTTTATCTAGAGTAAGATTCACTTATTGAAACATAGATGATTCATGTCATCACGAGCTACCAGCTGCCACTTCCCAAACACCAGATGTGTGAAGTGGTATTAGGTGCTTAACTTATTAACCTGAAAGAATGAAGACACAGTATTGAAGATAAACTCCATTTTATAGTGGAACTTTTTTAACTACTTATAAAATCTTTTTTCTTTCTTTGGGGAAATATGGTAGCTCTATCTCTACCTTCAAGGTCAGAGGCATCCTTGACCTGGGGGCCCAGCTGCAGCAGCAACCAAAGGAGATAGCTCCAAACACACACCTTTGCTTGCTGTCTGTGGCAGCCCATCTATCTGTGGACTGCTGTGAAAGAGCTCAACTGGCCAAAGTCACTGTCTACAGAGTGACTTAAAAGCCTGGCTCCCATCCTGAACTAAACAAGCAGGTTGGATTAGCCTCAAAAGCTCTCAGAAACCTCTCTCTTGATGGATATTTGTTTCCAAATATCATTATTATTAAGGTTCCCCTTTGCCACTTTTAGAGGACTTGAAATATCTTAAAGAAAACTGTTGACTTGATAATTACTTTTGCTGTAGAAATGTTAGAGTAAATGGTCTTTAAAGCACTTTCAAAGCAAACAGTGCAGTTACTAAAACAGCATAAAAACTCCACAGAAGGCACTGTGGATGTAGAAAAGGCTTTGTCAACTATTTAATTTGTCTTAGGTGGCATAATTTCAGCATCTGGCTGAGTGTTGACACAGAGTGCCAAAGAATCAAGAAAAGTATTTTGAAGGGAGGACAATTTGTTAGAGTCCTATTAAAGGCAAAATATTCAAAGGTGTTTTTCTATGAGCAATCTATCTGAAAAAGGCATTTTTCTTGTTTGCAGATCCTCTGCAAACAGCACGGAGATTTCACACATTCATTTTTTTGAGCACAACCTTTACAAGCATACTTGAGCTGCAGCTGCTGAGTTCTTAGATAAATGACTGAGTAAACTACGTGCTAGGAAAGGAAGTATTCCATCAAGAAACATTTCCTCTTTAGTGCTACCCAAACAGCTTCCATTCTTAAATCTTTGTAAGCTTTTGGTGACTATATCAAGGTCCACATATATTCTGTCTGACATAAGGAGAGACTATTTACAAGAGCATGTAGTGACAGGACAAGGGGGAATTGCTTCAAACTGAAAGAGCAGGTTTAGATATTAGGAAGAAATTCTTTACTGTGAGGGTGGTGAGCCACAGGAACAGGTTGCCCAGAGAAGCTGTGGATGCCCCATCCCTGGAAGTGTTCAAGGCCAGGTTGGATGATCTGAGCAACCTGGTCTAGTGGAAGGTTCCTGCCCATGGCAGGATGGGTTGAACCAGATGATCTTTAAGGTCCCTTCCAACCTGGCCCATTCTGTCATTCTGTGATAAGGCATATGCTGTTGTTACCAGAGTTAGACATGGTCATGCAAGAACCTTCTGCAGTCAGTAGACGTAAGCAGGAGCATCCAGAAAGGGACTCAGACCACATGGAGCAAGGATTTGGTGCTCTTTATTATTCAAAAAGGGCAGCTGAACTGGTTGTTTGGAATCCCTTCCTAGTTACAATGGAGAAAAATAGGTGCTACTAAAGCAGGGCTCACCTGCTGTACTTTATATGTTTACTTCAAGAGAAAATACAACCCACTTTTGTAAGTGATTTTTCCTCTTCGTCGTCTCCGAAGGGAGTCTGGGGTTCTAGTCCAATGTGAATCTCGGCATTGTGGATGTTCAAAGAGAGGTGAAATTGATTTCACTTCTGCAGTAGGTGAGCTTTCTGTTGGCTTCTTGCGGGAGGTTGAGAGAGCTCCTCGTTAGCAGCACGTAAGCTATTTGCTCTTGGGAATTTGAGCATTGTAATTGACACTGGGTATTGGTTTCTCCCTCATTGCTCCATGAGAAATGCACACCTACAGCAAATTTGAGGTTTGATTAAACAAAATTATGTGATCCTCCAAACAAAGGAGGATTTGATCATATGGGTGAGTGTCTGCATACAGCAGGACTAAGGAATTTCAAGTTGGCATTTTTTCTCCACTTTTTCATACTTCTGAACTTTATGAAATTTTATGCATTTAGTTACAGACTAATTCTAAGTAACCAAAATAGCTTGAAAAAAATATACATGCATAAAAATTCGTATATTTTTTAAAAAGATTAATCCCTTGAGAAAATCATATCTGTGCAACAGAAGAAGTAACCAGCTCCATTGAATTCATTATTTTGTATCCGGCTGTTTGCTGGGCTGCAGTTTTACCTTATATAGTGTTCTTTCTTTGTTTCACATAACTACTTTAATTCTTTCTGGACGCATTCCAAGTTTCAACTTCTTTTCCTGCTTTTGCAGCTGATTTCACATGACAGTTTTTCATTGTTGCTGTGTCAAGAAAAAGATCTTCAGCTATTTAATTTATCTTGGCTTTGTTTCAAAATAATTTTGCCTTCTTATTAATTAGCTGATTATCTTTTACATTCATTTAGATCTTTCATATTTCCAAATCCCAGTATATCCCTTAGCATCACACTCTTTATTTTTTTTTTCAGATTACTTTTCCAACACCCTGATTGATTATATGAATTCACATTCTCTGTAGTACTGTACTCTCATGTGAACCTGCTAATTAGAATTCCTGCACAACTTCTTGGAAGTAGGAATTGTAGGTTTTATTTTTGAAGGTATATAATTTATACTCTACAGTCTGGCTAATTCTGAAACCTTTTCTCCTTCAACTTGGAAAACAGGCTGTACTTAAGGTTAATTGATTAGAGTTTGCCAAATACTCCAGACTGCAAGTCCAGGATAGTCTTAAAATTAACAGCAAAAAAGGTACAAATATTTAAGATACTAAGTCTTGCCATTAACAGGTTTGCATCCAAGACACTTTCATATTCAGGATATTTTTTCATAAGTGGCAATTATTGGTTATTTTAGATGAAACCATATGTTATTTCCAAGACCTCGATAACTATATGTGATAATTATTTATAAGACATGATGAATAGAAATCTTGGTAAAATTACGTTTTGGCAACTGGATCCTGGCACAGCTCCATGGTAGATCAAGTATCTGCATATTTGCTGTTGCCAAATTTTACTCACTCCCAAATTTGTCTTAATCTTTATTTGCCTATATATCCAAGAGGAGGAGGGGAGCAAGGGATGAATATCATGCCCTTGAGGATCACATTAGAAATCAGGAAAAGGCATGGAAGTGCTTTTTAGTAAGCCCATTCATCACTGCGAAACTACCCTTCCACATTTACTGATTTCTTTTGATTTACTAAATATTGTCTTATGTTTCATGGGACTCTTTTCTGCAAATCTTCTTTTGATAGTGTCCTCGCTCACCGTAATTTTTGTCCTCTATCCTCAGGGACCATCATTTTTCTCAATCCTCTTAAAAAAGAATGCAGTGTTTCCAGTCTTTCATTCTTTTACTTGCTTGGAAAATGGCCATCCATCCCTATAGCTTCAAGATCCGTGATTCTGTTATTTTAGTGTTCATCCTGACACACTCTTGCTGCCAATCCTAGTAAAACAAAGGTGAAAACAAAGTTCTTAATAACTGGCTACAAATTTACTTGAGCCAACTTTGACAGTCCTGCTTCACTGAACAACCAAGCGCTCCAATTATTTGTGGTCTCTTAAAAAAAAAAAAAGAAAAAAATAATCTAGAATTAACAAAGTGCTGAAGTGCTGAAGGCACAGATTTTCCCTCAATACTGACCTGTCAGGTGAAGACTGATTTGTTAAAAGCAACACCAGGTCTGTGGAGAGAAGCAAGCTGCTGTGATGCACGTCATCTCTATCAGCTAGAAGACTTCAGCTGACGGGGAATTTACTTTGGCACAAAACCAGATCTAGCCCATCTTAGGAGCAAGAACATGTACACATTCTTGCTTGCATCTCCACACTCTCAATGGATGGGCACTCTTCTACATATATATATATATGTATATTTTTTATATATATGTATATGTGTGTGTGTGTGTGTATTCCAATGCATCCTTAAGGGAAACAACAAAGCTTTTGTGCATTTTTGTGTCTGTGAAAATTGGCACGGTTTCAACAACTGCTTTAATTCTATCCAGTATTTAGGCAGTGTTACTTTTCATTTTAGAACTTTGACATTAAAAAAGAAAAGGGAAACTGCAATACTGGATTTCTAATCTTTTAGATGACATACTCCATGAATGCAAACTGCTTTACTTGATGGTTGAATTTAAGCCCCGGTTCTGCAAATCTCTTCACCATTTTCTTGCCACTGAATACATGACTAGTCTTGCTGATGTCAGTGCAGTAATACCGTCTCAACTCTGCTTTTTATAAAGCTTCCTGTTCCTTTTAAAATGAGTGTTTTATATCAATGTGAAGCAGAAGTCATTTTACAATCTAAACTGCAACTAAATTACCCAATTATTGATAACCAACAATCTTTCTTTAGGATGCAGTAGACTAAAATAGGCCATACATGTGGTAAAAGGAGAACACCAAAGCAGGAAAAATAACTCCAAAATGTTTTTCTCCTTGTGTAATATAGGGTTATAAAAGGGGTGGCATTGTTTCATTTCGACACATGTAGGCATTTGGGTACCTTTGAGATGGATTATCTCTGGCCTTGTATCTATACATAACTATACTTGCAATGAAAAGTATAGCTAAGTCCTGTACCCTCAGACACCTGCCCTGCTGCAGGTTCTTCTTCAGCACAACAGCTTGAAATTCTGTTCTGCTCAGCATCATCCAAGTACAGATCAAGCTATTCTATCCAAGGCCTCCCATTGCTCTTGACATGGGCTGGAAATAATGGCCAGGTTTATTGCTGTGTTATTATTGCTCTAAGGTCAAGCTCCTGGCTCTTTCATTTGTTCCCCTGCTCTCCCATTCTTTCATTTGTTCATCTTGACCCGACTCACACTTGTGAACTACATTGCATTTGTTAGATCAAGAGGCTGCCTGCCTGCCGTGCCTCAGAGCATTAAGTAGGGCAGTGGTCCTTTGGGTAAATGGAGCATGGTATGGAGAAATAAATGTTATTCTCTTCAGCCAAGAGTGAATGTGTGTGTTGTATCTGTTGAGCACATCTCTGACACTGATTTAACAGTTCTTTCTTCTTAATATGTATCACACATACTCTCTTCCACTGCCAAGGTACAAAAGTTGAAATCACACCATGCAAAAGGTCAAATTTACTTCATTCTATCCTGCTTGGGTTACAGCTTTGGGCAGTGCTAACAGGTGAATCTTTAAACTCTTTTTAAAGTAGTATTTTGACATTTATTTTCTCTACCTGGAAACATCATGATGAGAAAAAAGTACTTTTTCAAGCTGCAACTACGATTCTCTAGTAGTTTTGGAATATTTCACAATTTAAAAAGACCTATCAGATTGAGTCCATCTTATCACAAGAAATGCTGTAGCACACCCTACCCTGGTATAAATGTGATCATTTTCAAAGCAATCCAGTGAGTTTGAATCTGGTGTAGGCTTAAGTCTGTTAGCAATAGATGGCCCAGAGACAGGCCTCTCCACGGACTGCTGTGTGATTGGGCAAGTGTCAGCATCAGGGACATTGCCAGGCACTTGACAGCTCTCCAGGGATTCTCATGTCCTTCTCTTCAGGAAGTCAGACTCTCTGTGTGGTCTTCTGTAAGGAAGCCAAGAATGGTGTTATCTTCAGAGCACAACTAGATAACAAAACCAAGTAAATCTCTGCCTGCTTCAGCACATTAAGGAGAGAGGCTAGTGAGCTCAAGCCAAGGCCACACAGCTTCTCAAGTCCTCTTGGTCACATCAGGATCTTTGTTTCACTGGACATTTTTTAAATAAAAAATTGGGAGGGTTATGAAGAAAAAAATGACACAAGTGTTATACTTCCTGCTGTGGTGTCAGCCTGAGATCTTCAAAGTGACCAGGAGCATAAGTGTTGTCTCTCACTAATGTCTCCTTACAAACCTTGCCAGATAATATCCTGCAGACAGTCAGTGGCAATGCTGTCTGCCTTGAGGCATGCGAATGCCTTGGACATGTTAAGCTGAACAGACACTTTGTGTTTCTTGTGCCTAAGGCAGGATTAGCTGAGTTGATAATTGCCTGAACCTGAAGCCTAGCCCTCGGGGATGCCATTGGGACAGAATATCAACATGCCACCTATTTCTAGATGGAAACTCTGTTGCTACCTACTGTTCTCTGAAGGGAAGAATGGTTTCTGCTGGTTTTGGGAAGGTTGGGAAGGAAGTGTTGCATTGCTGCTTGTGCTTTACTGAGAGCACTCACTGCTCAAAGCAGGATGATATCACCCAAGGTGTCAACAACACAGGAAAAACCTCAGTGGTAACAAGTCCCAAGCAATCCAAAAAGACAAAGCTGATGCAGCCCAAGTGAAAATCGCTTTGAGATGGGTTAAAATCCTGTGGAGTAGCACCAGACATCTCCTTGCTTTTGGAGATTTCTAAAGAGGCTTCCTCTCTGCTTCAGCTGCTGTTTTCCTGATCTCCTCCCCTACTGCAGGCACAGTGCCTGAAAGGGAAGTAATCACTTTATGGTCCACTGTGGGATTCCTCAGCACCATTTACTGGTGATGAGTTTGACTGTATAAAGATACTGAGGCCTTTAAATGGATTCAAAGCCATATTGTGACCCTCATTAGACAGAAGATCACTGAAGTGTGCAGTAATGGGTTGTGACCTTGGGTGGGGATAGGAAAATTTGTCTATTTTTTTATTTCTGGGCTCTATGCTTCCATTCCCACAGCAGCCCCCATGCAGGTGATCCCCTGACGCCATGCTCCTTTGCGGATGGTCAGGGTCGATGCCTGTGTGAGGGAGACGTGAGCAGGTCCCCCATGCCCTGGGCTATGCTCACCCAGCCGCTCTCAGCCACATCCAGGTTCAAGCCTCACCGTTGCAGTGGCAGAGCCTGAATTACGCCCCGTGTTCCATGTCTGAGGTGGGCATACAAGTGGGCTGAAACCTCAGAGAAGTGTTTTCCTGGGCGGGCAGAAGGGAGGGTGGTGGCGGCGGCGCTTCCCCCCTGTCTAACGCTGACCTATGTCCCGCTGTTTGCCTTGCAGGGACCTGCCACATCGGCTGGGCCTACTACTGCACGGGCGGGGGCGCGGCGGCCGCCATGCTGGTGTGCACCTGGCTCGCCTGCTTCTCGGGCAAGAAGCAGAAGCAATACCCCTACTGAGCCGGCCCGGGGCGCAGGCCCTGCCAGGCTCGCCCACGTCTGCTGGACAACAACGACGGACAAGGAATTTTCAAGTGCTTTCTCTCAGGAGTGGGACGGCGGGCGGCCCAGGGTGGCAGGGAGGTGAGGGTGGTGCAAAGCCACCCGGCCAGGCTGGGCAGGGACAGGCTCTCTCACCCAGGCCTGCTCAGGGTCTGCTCCACAAAAATATAAGCAAGGAAAACTCTGCTTTGGCAAATGGTGAAATTCTGCATGCACCAATTACTGGACAGGCTGGTGAGGGGTGGCAGTGCCCACGTGCTGGGGTAGTGCCTGGCAGCCCCTCAGTGTGGCGCTCCCGAAAGCACACATGCACGCACAGATGTTGACCATGGCACAAAATAAGTAGAGAGGAAACTTTTTTTTGGTGCGATTCTTCTTTCTTTTCCTTTTTGTTTCTCTCCTGTTTTTTTTTTTTACTTCTCTCTGGTGGTTTAAGACTCGGTGTTGCAACACTTTTTAATCTATACATTAAACTTAATAAAAAGGACCAATAAGCCACTTTATCAGTATTTTGTATAATCTCTACACATTTTTCTTCCCCAAACATTTATCCACTGCTTATTCAGCCCTATATAACTTTTATTAAGCCTCTGTGTTTTCAGCATTATTACAAAATGCAACATAATTACTTGGCATATGTACCTTTCCTATAGTACTTTTATGAAATGCAGTAAATGGACGTTTTCCCGTCCATTGGAAATTCCACTCACGGTACTGTAGAGCTCTGTTGGTTGCATACGACTAACAGCAAACTTCTTCCAGACATAGATTTCTGTTGCTGTTATGTTTAGCTCATTGATGTTGTATTGTGCTGTACCATGTTTATTATTTCAATATTCATTTTTGTAAAATATATATATAATATGTGCTATTTTATGTTTGTATTTGAAAAATCTCTGTAAATAAATTTTTCCTTGATCAATACTTGCAATGCGTGGTTGTGCCAGTAGATGAAACAGTTCCTTCCCAAATCCCCACTGGAAAAATTCTCAGAAGTACTCATGACTTTTATAACTGTGCTGTATCCTCTTACCCTGTAAAACACACACATGTTTAGGGTTCAGTTATACTGCCTGAGGATAGACATCTACTGCCACTGGAGACATTCTGGTATATTCCACATTTTTGCCTGCTGCTGTCAGGTGTCCTGAAGGATTTCAGCAAGACCTTCCCCATTTTGTCCTGGCTGCTGCAGACTCAGAATTTCACACAGAACTGTATATCCCAGTTTAGCCAACTGAAACAAGCCTTTACTTTCTTAATACCAGTAACTCTGATCAAATACCTACCAGGCAGCATTCTCTGCACAGGACACTGGCACTGTACATAAAAAAAAAACTTAAAAAATCAATCTTTTATTTTCTTTATGTAAATCAATGTGAACTTAATTCATGGAACCTGTAAGGGGTTTTCAATCATAACATTAACTAATGTTATTCCCTTTCAAATTTCTTTTCCTGGTCCTGTTTTCCTGGTATCATGTTTCTGTCATATATATTTAAATTACCATCTATGTTCCAGTTGCAGTTCTGGTGGTTAATAACACCTAAGAGCTGAACAAATCCGGCATCATGCCAGTGCTTTGTCGATTGCACTGGGCAGATTTTCAGAGGAATGTGGAAATAACAATGTCAGCTCACAGTGATCAATCCTGATATCACTCTACAGAATTTTATCAAGTTTCGTTATAGGCTAAGCACTATTTATTTGCTTTATGGTGCTGTTCAGTAAAAACAAAATTGTACCTTACTGCTCCCAGATTAGCCCATAATATCCCCATCTCACCTGACTGCACTTCTGCTGCGGAGCACACCAACCATGCTGTGGGGATTTGCCTCCCTGCATGCTCTTCCAGTGGCACTAGCAGCAGGGGGACATGCAGCTCTTCCCTCCAGATTCCAGGTTTTAAGGCTCATCTCTACTCGTGAGCACTCGACTAAACCCCCAAACCTGCTGTGGGAGGTCAGCAGCGCCCCATATATCCTCACAGTAAGTATGAAATGTGCCTGTTAGGGTTGTGGATTGCTGCTTTATTAAAACTGAAGGAGATATAAACACAACTTTGACTGTGGCTGCCCTGACTGCAGTCAGATCTTTGGCAGGTGTATCTGAATAGAAAAATGCTGCCTTTGTACAGTGCTTTACTGTGGAAACATGCCTTTCCTTCCACTGAAACCGTGGTTGGCTATAAAAAGTTTCTGTGACCTGGCTATAAATATATGTGTTACTATTCCACATTTGACTCTCACAAGGTTATATCCTGGACCATGCATCATGAAGAGCACTTTGACTTTTTTTAGATCTTTCTGTGCTTGGGTTCAGGCTTGATTTATCATGACAAACTGGAACTATGCAATTACGTTATGAAGAAAATTAGGGTTTTGTTGCAATGCAATACCATTATAGCATGACTGAATTTGTATACAATCTCCTTTTTTTAATTTCGGCTTGAATAAAATGTCCATTTTTAATAATCAAGCCAATGACATATGCTGCACCTGCTTTGAAGCTTTTTATCATATAGCCTTCAGCTGCTGTGATATGAATAAACCAATCACAGCTTAATTAGGTTTGTCCATATTTGTGCATTTTGGCTCTGATCTCCATTTTGCACTAGAATATAAATACTATTTATTATCATGGTTATCAAGCCTCGCAGCTACAAACTCTAATAACTTCGAAGTGGCAAAAGATTGTTTTCGATTTCACAGTATGAAGTGTCAATGAAATATTTACAATATTTACCATGTTTAATTTTCCATTTATTTATTCTGGAAGATGAGGAGCTTGGCCTTGCATTTGTCTAAACAAAAGAGGTAAGCTTGCACACATTCCTAGGTCACTGAATTCTTTCCCTGCCATTGATGGCAATTGTATCCCATAATCCCATCCATGAATTTATCAAGCTGTATTTTAGAACTATTTAAGCAGTTTTCCCCCAACAAATAAGTTTGGAAATTCATTGCAAAATCTCATTCTTTGGGTGATTATACACTTCTTGTGTTCCAGACCAGCCAGTGTTCTGGAGCTCACTGTCAACGCACATGTCAGAGGTCCTAGTTCACTTCCAAAAAACACTCTGGGAGCTTCAAGTTTGATCTGCTGCTCCCAACTAATACAAGAGCTTTATATATGCAGAAACAAATCCTGTAATTGCAGACTGTTGTTCATTATCAGAAGCTGTTTTAGGACCACAGGATAATTCAGGTGGGAAACAGCCTCGGAAGATCTGTGGTCCAACCCCCTTTCCAAGGCAGGGTCAGTCATAAGGCTACAACAGATTAGGTTTAGGAGATTATCTCACCCCATTTTGCAAACCTCCAAGGATGGAGGTGTACAACATCTCTGGGAAGCCTGTGCCACTGCCTGACTGTCTCAAGAGGGAACGAGTTTTCCTTATAACTGATCTCTTTTTTCAGTTAATGATGATTGTCTCTCATCACCCCTCCAAGAATAACAGAGAAGAGTTCATCTCCATCTCCTGCCACCTCCCCATGGGTGCTGGGTGGCTGCTCTTGGGTTGTTGTGTCCCCTCCACATCTTTCCACCAGGCTCCTGGCTTACATCGCTGCAGGGCCTTCTTCCTTCACTTGTTCAAGACTTGGCATTTGTCCTGGTTGCATTTCATAAGTTCCCTGCTGTGCCATTCCTCCAGACTGTCTCAGTCCCTATGGCTGGGAGCCCTACACCTCACTATATTGCCTGATCCCCCCAGCTTGGTGTCATCTGAAACCTTGGTGAGAGCACACTCCTCCACTGGTAAAGCCATTGGACAGGACAGGTTCCAGGATAGACGTGTGGATACCCCACTCACTACAAGCATCCAAGTCCAACCAGGAAACATGACCCTCTGAGCCTCGTCATCTAATCAGGCTTTTACCTCCCCATCCAGACCATATTAGCCCAAATTTGGTGCAAAAAACCTGGGAGCCTGTGTCAAAAGCCTTGCTAAAATCCATGCAAACAGCCACTGCTCTTCCCTTGGTCACAAATCCAGTCATTACGCAATGGTGGGTCAGGAACAGCTTGTTCTGAATAAATACAACCACACTGGAAATGTACTTTGTAAATGAGCTTGAGTGGGGCAAGTGGAGGTGGAAGAACTTGATGCAACTTTATTTACATAAGTTTAGGCTTTGGGAATGACTGTGGGAGAACACATTCCCCCACCCAGATCCCAGAGAGCCGGGGACTTTCCCTATGCAGCTTAGCGTGCACTGCCAAGACTCCAGTCCTGAGCACTAACACAGTATTTCCTGAGAGGGAAAATGCAAATTGTGTCATTTAAGCATTAAGTCAGTCGTATCTGCATAAATATGAGGCATGTGAAGGCCTGTCTGGAGTTTGAGAGAGCATTAAGCTATTTCTATCCAAAAAGTCATTGCTTTTCAAGACTTACATATTAACAAACAAATTTTCACCATGTGCCGTAGAGTTTGCTCTCTCCCCAAAACACAAATATCTGTCTATGACAAAAATCCCCAGCCTTTAAAAATGTTTTGAAATTACAGCACCTGAGGTGGTTTAACCCCTCTATTTCCTTTTTTTTTGAGGGAAAAATCCAGAAATCAGTTGTAACTGCAATTTAGCTGTCATTCATTGAAATAATCTGTGAAAAATATCAAACTGAATGACAAGACAGATAATCTGTACATCAACATAAGCATTAATTTTGTTCTACGTACTTAACCTTTCAGAGAGACAATGGTGAAATTAGATACGTCTTTTTTTAGAAGTGACATTTAAGTGTAATCCCTTAAGCAGACAGGATTTTAAATATATGCTTTTGAGTATTAAGTGTTTTTATTATTTTTCTTTAAATAGTGATGGATCAGAGAAAATAAGGAAAATTTTGAAACAGTTTTAAGCTCATTTGTCTTAGTGACAGGAAGGATGGTTATTAGGCTAAAATATAAATAGGTGGCCTTTTTTCATGTTCCTCACCAAGAAACAAAATATTCATTGAAATTTATACAGATATTTTAGCTAAGTAAAGCCAGGCTCTGACTCCTTCTATGGACAAATTTGAGACCTTTTAGTCTGCTAGAAGTATCTTCTGTGAATGTCACTATGTTAGGTATATATTCTATGTTATGCCAAGCATATTAAATTGGGTAAATGGAAAATGATAGGAATTCTGAAAGGAACATATGGCACAGCTTCATTATATATATCTATGTCACTAGGGCCCAGTGCATTGCTGGCTGATTTCCTGGCTGCCTAAGAGCAAATGAACTATAAGCTACTCTGCTTTAAGCATCTTCCATCACGCAGGGACATCTCATGACCCTCAAATAGCTCCTCAGCAGGTGCTGTGGCCCATACTGACCATCACCAGATGCACAATCATCTCTAAACGTGCATCAAGGCTGATCATCTCCCTGGTGGTAATAAATCAGTTCAGCTTGGTGTGACAATGGCAAGGCAACACCAGAGCACAGAAAAGCCCCATCTCACCTGGAGCCTGAATCAAATGCAGGTCTCTGTTAGCAGGCCCAAAGCTGCTCATGCCTTAGGGTGAGAGGAAAGTTTGCTGTCACCATGGAGTGCTCCTGTCTGCAGCAAGCCTTGGCAGCCCAAGGAGCGAGTCTGTGGCCACTCAGGTAATTCTACAGACATTTGTTTTATGGGACACACATGGAGGCCAGTGCCTGGGCTCCCAAGACAACACATTAAGGACAAAGAGTTCTCCCCTCTAGCTTGTCCCCCTTGGAGGCAGTCCCACCTGGGACAGGGGCAATGCCCGTGCACAGCTCCTGCAGCAACCCTTGTGTGAGTCCACTGCACCAGCCCCAGCTCCAGGACAGAAGCCAAGGTGTTCCACGTGCTCCATGTGCATTTGAAAACTGCATGCAGCCCTGCTCTTCATGCATTAATATCTTTATCCTCTTTTCATGCTCCAGGAACTATAGGTTGCTTTGATTATTCTCATACCACCCAGAAAAATCAATATTTAAGTAGACTTAATAAAGTGTACTTAAAAGAAATAAAGTGCAGTTGTTTGGCTTGTATACAGAGTCATGCTGTAAAGCACTTCTGCTCCAGCTCATCGCCAAAGAACTGAGTATTTCGTCAAGTAATGGACAGTCAACTTCTACACAGGAGTGGGTGATTTCCTACAAATTTTTCTGCCTCTAAGCCCAAGAATTTTATCTTGTTCCCTAAACCTCTTCCAGATGTGATCACTTTTCAAAAGCTTGGGCTTTTGAAAGCATGGTAGCTGCTAAAGGGAAAGCAAGCTGTTCATATGACTACTTTGTTTTCTGTTAAGGATTTCAGTCATTCCAATAGCCTTGGACCAAACTTCATGACTCTGGTCCAAAAATTACAGGAGCCCACGGCAAATAGTTCACTGACTTAACTGAGGCATGGATTCAATGGGAAAAAATGCAGTAGCTATTCTTTATCTGACTTTATATTATGTTTTGGTAAAGTGTCCATCTTTTTCCCTATTGAAAAAATTCAAACATACATAGACACACATTTTATAAGAAAAAAATCCCTGTATCTTTCTTAGTTTTGTACTTACCTAAATGTTTCTTGTGATCTGAGAATTAACTGAAACAAGAGTCTACAAAAGCAAAATCTATGTGGCACATAATATTGGCAATTAGTATTTATTTAGGAGTAATGTCTTCAAAGGTCAGAAGCTCTTAATAAAATAATGTTTTGTATTTATTTTTCAGAAAAACAAACTGCTGGATTTGGATAATAAAGCACCTTTTTTGCAAAGCAAGCCAGCTGTGCATCCTTATCTTGCCTGTTCCAGAGGAAGAAAGTGCAAAGTGGATTAACAAACATAATGAACTTTTCAAAAGATATAAAGCAAAATCTGCTATTGATGTCAAGCTGCAATTCTTCACTGATATTACCTGGCTGGGTGGGTCCACAGGGACTCTTTGTACTGCCAAACGGAAATGATAAAGGATAGAAAGTAGAAACATGGTCCTGTACTGGGGGGTTTACTGATGACCCCACTACAGGGTGGTAGTAGATGCTCCACACCTGTGACTCACTGTAGCTCAGTAACTCTCCATATGAAGCATTTAGATTATTCTCTTCCATATTATACCAACAACAGTATCAGTGGGCTTTCTATCTGACCAGCACCTAGGAAAAATATTTCCCAATTTATCAGTAGGGCCCAAGTCCTACCCTAAAGTAACTCCACTTTACAGCAGAGAGTAAATGACTTTCTTTCACTCAGTGGTGGTATCTTTTGGTAGGGAAATGGAGAAAGGAAACCTCAGTTAAAACACAAGCTATAATTAGGATAGTACATTTGAAATGACGAAGTGCTTCTTGCCTGGAGCTGTGTGGCTATATTAAGAATTGCAATGTGAGATATTTGTTTTCAAGTAGCTGTCAACATATCATTTGTTTTCTACACTTCTGGGATTAATACCTAATTATGGTGCACACAGAAATTAAAAAGGCATTAGAGTACCTTACTACACCTACCTCTCTCTGGCTAAAATCAGAGCTGGCAGAAACTGCTTCACCCTGCTCCTGCACATTGGCTTCAGCAGGTCCGTGTGCCTTACAGCCACCGCAGGAAGTGCCTCTCCTCAAAGGCGTGCTTGTGAGCTGGGTACCTACTGCTGTTCTCCTCATCACACTCTCCAGAGCTCTGCTACAGCTTGCTGCTGCAGGGCATGGCTGTCACTTCTGGAAGGTTTCAAGCTGTTTCTCACTAACTGATCAGAGTACCTTGTTTTGGGATAATCCACTACCAAAAGATTAAGTGTTTCATTTCCAGAGCGGTTCTTACACCCCACTCTCTTGAAGACCATTGAAAAACACCGACCTAGTAGTTGTCATCACTAATACCTATTCTATTTTTATTAAAGTCCTGGGGGAAACAGTACCAGAAGAAGTCACACCGTGGTGCAACAGACACACGTGTGGTGAGAGGGAAGAAGTTAACTTTTTAGAAGCAGCGTGTAGAAAGTAAAGGCAGCCATGCCCAGATGTGCAGTGACATTTCAAAGAGGAATCACATTAAATGTTTAGCTCTGCAATGAAATATTAATCAATCTGCATTTGCTGTCAAGTGTGTAGCAGTGCTATTCACCTCTCTCAGAAGAGTTACTCTGGTTTTGTCATGTACTGGTGAGCAGTTTCACGGCTCCTCTGTCAGTAGGTTGTTATGCCTGCTCATACTGTCAGTATCAAGGAATGTGAATTATAGGGCAGCTTTCTGGGCCAGCCTGACTCTCAAGAGGATCTGAAAGATATTTTAGCTAATGGAGCCAGATCACTGAAGCATACCTTTCCAGGAGCTGATTTTGTGTGACCTGTGACTTGCAGTGTAGCTGTGCTTAACTTGCAGCTATCAAACCAGCAATCAGAGACCTAAGAGATGACTAGATAGAAACTGCTGAAAAATGGTAGCTGTCAGCAAGTAATATAAGCTGAAAACTTGTTTTTAAGCAATATTGTTGTGAAAACTTAGGCACTTGAATGAAAATAACTGATATAGAAATTCCAAACATGTATATCATGATTGTTGATACTCAGTTTTTCAGTAACTTCTGTTCCAGGTAACAGACGTGGTTTTGTTTCCAGCTTATCCAACATTAGGAAGATTGAGCTCTAATTAAATGTTTATTAAGCCTTGCGTTTCTCCATTCTTCCTTCTTTTCCATTTTTTCTTCCTAGAAGACATTGATCTTCCTGGTGGAAGCCATTGTATTCACTGGTATACTGTCACTCCATACCTGGACATTTCAGGACTGTTTTTTTGAAAAAAGTCAAATGCCTTTTACAAAAGATTCAGCAGCCTATTTCATATGCAGCTTCCTTTGGGAGCCACAGTAAAACTCCTGTGAATACAGCACTCAGTGCTGGGTACTTCACTGCCTTACACAATTAGGAAACATTGCTGCCTGAACCTTGTTCAGACAGATGATTTCAACAGTCAAGAAGTAAATGTACTTAGAAGCAAAGCCTGCTGTTCCTTTTTCATTGCCTCTCAGACAGCAGGACCATTCAGAGCTGCCTCAGCACAATTACAAAATGTTCTGAGCTGCTTGGAGCCATTTCAGTCAATCTGAACATTTATTTCCTTTCATGGCAATGCAGAGCGAAGGTGCTGACAGACCCTAAATACATTGCTCAAGCTATACAGCAATTCACAGCCCAGCTCCTGGGGCAGATGGTTTTAAGCTGTCCAGTGTTTTAAGTAGCACAGGTATTGCTCCCTCATGCTGATACTTTAACCAGCTACGACACTGTGGATGGGGAGAGATCTCAGGAGCAGTGGTAAACTGGAAATCTTCTTTTTCTCCTTTACATCATGGGCTCAAAGAGAGGCCAGGGTACCTGACACCTGACGACTGTAGACCACTGAACATATAAGATGAGCAAATAAGAAAAGTGATTGATAACTCTTCTGCACACCTTGGACAGCATTTCTGACAGCAGCTAAACTGGAAAGGTGATAGCCTTGGACTCTGACTGCGAGCTGAGCTTCAGGACAGCACGACAAGATGTCATCTTCCCAATAAAGAAGAAACATTTTCCATATTTATGCTATTTTTTTTCCTGCCTACTTACCTCTAGCTTTGCATCTGTTTACCTCTCACCAATCTCCTTACTAATTAAATTTTCTGAATCACCACCAGTATCTACAGCCACCTTTGTTCTCTTAATGGGTTAAAAAAGGAAAAATAAACACTCCTATGTTGCTCAGGCTTAATTGTATAAAAGAAGATCCCCCGCTCCAAAAATCAAGTGAGGCTGACTAATGTCCTGAGGATCCTTTTAGTGCCTAAGAGGCATTCGCTGTGGCAACTGTTTACTGTCTCCTGAGTAGTGGAATCTGTGATAAGCAATTTGTTTTGTAGGGAAACAACGTCACCTCAAGCAGCTGAAGGATATAGTAATGACTTTCCCACATTGTCAGCTATGTCAGTTCCCTTCTATCTCATGGCTTCTTAGTACACTCCTGTATCAAAAATTAGTACAAGTTAAACAGAAAATGGCCACAAACATGTTAAGTATGCTCCTGCAATGCTTTGAGGATGTAGCTGTTGACTTTACCAATATAAAAACTAGAATCTGGTAGAAACCTACGCTTTTTGCACAGAATATGAGAGCTGGCTTTTGGATGATTGGCCCCATTGCATTATTATTCCTAAGGCCTGAGGATGTTTCTTTTCTAGGACCTGACAGAACTTGAGGTTTCTTAAGGAGACTTTGGGTTATAGGCACAGCATGGGCTCTGTCTTGTGAGCCTTGTCTAATGAAAAAAGTCAAGGAATTCTCAGCTGTCGTCTGATCTCAGTTCAGGACTAAACCTCACAAAATCTCCATGTGATTGGGAGATTCCATAGCTTTGTTTGATTTGTGGATCAACTGCCTGTGGAGAGGGGGCATCTAAAAATAGCTGAATGATGAAGGGACACGCAGGGGAGCGTTAGCAATGGAGGAGCAACCTGAGGGAGGCAAGAAGAAAATTGGACTGCCTTCTGAAGTGTTACTGCTGCTGACAAAGTACCCACTTATTCTTAGCATCCTACAGTTCAGCACAAAAGGGCTGAATTTAGAGGGAAGCAACAGATTTCTCATATCAGTATATCTTATACACTCAGCTATGCTAAATTAAAAACACTAAATGAACAATATTGAGACTTCTCTGAGCAGTGGCTCATGGCCTTGGGCATGTACACTCTGAGAAGTGAGATAAACTAGCCTTGGCATTCCAAGAGGACCAGAGCATGACAAACTGAAAGTGAGCACAGGCTGATTCAACCCCCAGGTAATCAGGATCTACACAGCCCTTACAAGCATAGTCAGGGACATGTGTACAAATGTGAGACCTCACATGGCTGGAACTAGAGAGGTAGGCTGATCTGGGGATAGTTTTGGTCCCAAGGTAGCCAGATGTGCCTACTGGATGCTGTCTCCCATCTGGTGAGCATGATGTCACCCTCTTCACTGCAGCATGTGTCACCAGAGCCACCCAGCTCCTGCCCTGCTCCCTTCCAGGGCATGGGACTCTGCTGGGTTTGGTTCACTGTGGCTTTTCTTTTGTCTCACCTAGCCCAGGCAGTCCATGCTGAAAGAAACCCTGTCAGGGCTCTAGAAAAGCCCTGTGCCTTCAAACAGAGAACAGAGGACATGCAGCAAGGCAACCTGCTTTGCTGAGCAGCTCTTAGCATCACTACACCATGGGACCATGCAAAAGGACCCCATAAGGGAGGCAAAGAAGCCTACTGAATAAACGTCATTAATGAAGATTAAGCATCTTTCTTGGCACTCATGCCAGCATATGCAGAATTTTTGCATTGGCAGGTCTCAATGGACTTTGAGAAGGTGCCTAGTGGGTCTCCCCATTTGAGAGACAGAGAAAATGAGGCAGACATTCATGTAATATTGCCAAAAGCTGCCTATGCAAGCCAAAGGCAGAGCCAGACCTATGAACCAGGCTCTATCAAACAATTTCCTTTTTCATGAAGCATCACTGCTTTCTGGTGAGGTCTTCACCTGCATCTTCCAGGTTTTATGTATGTGCCTTGACCAACACTTTCCAAAATTTTCCTTCTGTTGCAATGTTCCTCTGAGCAGGGAAATTTCCTTCCAGGTGATGTCTGACTTGACACCACTTCTCCTCCTGGATGTGGTTGCTATGACAGCTGCTTCCAGTTTGGCAAATCCTCATCCTGCCAGTCCTCTGCAAACACAACTCTTGCATATCTTGTATTCTTTGGGAAGTCAAAATATGCTCCTGTTTTTAGTCTTTTAGTCTTCTCATGTATGTGTCTTCTTTTGTTTGGAATCAGTGCTGTTAAAGCAGACTTGTGCTGCCAATATTTTAACAGCAGGTTTCAGAAAAAATATCCCCACCTCAGCCAATGACAGATTTGGAGTACTGTATTGCTTATGTTGCTGAGAAGAGAGGCTGGGGAATACACTTTTATGGTTTGCCTTTGAAACAAAAACTCTTCCACATAAAAATCAGGAAGTCAGCTTTACTTAGAAAATAAATGCAGCTTAAATGCTCTTAACTGGAAAGAGTTACCATAAACCTTCCTTCTAAGAAATCTGCTGTGCATTTTTTTGATTCTGTGAACTGGAGTTTTGGATGGACTGGCAGAATGCCTGTGTGTGCAGGAGTGGTCACTCAAAGGTGTTAACAAAAGTTATTTTAGCAAATGTTACAGCCCACAGCGGTATATATTCTTTCACTGTCCCCTGTTGCCATTGTGAAGCACAAAACCACACATAACACACGGGCATTATCTTTGTATAAATTCTTGTCAGCTCTGGTCTGCACATCTCCACATTCTTAAATGAATTAAGCTTAGATTCCCCTTGCCCCCTGACTTATCTACATTGATTTGCATGTTAATAGCTTTCCTCCCCCACAGTCAGTTTGTTCTACCCTTTTCCTGATTTGCTCTCCATAGTAATTTTGATTGAGTTCGTTGCCCTCAGCTCGGTGTACGAGGAAGACACTGAAGCAAGGTGATGCAGGGGAGCAGGTGACTCTGGTGACAGTTTGTTTTCACTACCATTGTCATTTCACTGGTCAAAGCCACGATGAGCAAGCTGACTATCTTGGATGCTGTGGATGCCTACCAGGGATGGATACTGTTCTACCCATCTTCCCTTCCCAGAACCCCAGTTTTCAATATCTGACTCCGGTCCGTTCTACATGCATTTATGTTTTGCTCATCCCTGAACCCTCATGGCTCCCCCAGTTCTGTAACTCTTCCCTCCCCATTCTCAACAAAGGTTAGCTTTTAGCTTAGATCTCAGCCTATCCTGACTGAGGAAGCCAGCTGAGAGAATGACCGAGTGTAGAAATTGGTAGTGAATTGCCATTCACTCACATCTATGCCTTCCAGAAGCTGTAAGAAAAAACTGGCTCCTCTAAACCAACAGCTTTGTCCTGCAAGCAACCAGTCAGCTGTGCAATGATCATTCTGCCTATCTGCTGGCAACTTGTGTGGATAGTCTGAGTCTGAGCAGAACTCCTCATGGGAGGAAGATTTCCAGTGCCAAAGCAGAGAAGGCTGGCTGTGTGCCACAGCCCCCAGCAAGTTCTGTGAAAAACATGCAACTACTGGTCCACTGAATCTGGTCCCTTGTGTCTTTGCACATTGCTTCATTGGCTCGGGGCACGCTTTCAGAGCGTGTGTTTGGGGCAGGAGGGAAGCTGCTGCCATTGTTGTACAGTTTCAGCTGAGTTTTCTCAACTTCCTGGTTGACTGCCAAGGACTGTGAGGCTTAATTTCCCACCTTTGAGTTTCTCTCCCCCTCAGGATCTTCCCATCTGCTGCATTTCATGTTGCCCAGGTAAAACTATGCTTGCCAGCCTTCCCCTTCCAAAAATACTGCAGAGTTTGTTTTGGTTCTTCCAGATTGTGCTGGCTTTGACTCCATGTACTGTGACTACTGACTCATGGTCCTGCTGGTCACCTCTATCTGATTCCAAAGTTTTCATTATCTTCTGCTCTTTGCAGCTCTGTGCAGACACATTTGCCTCATAAAACTTAGCAATCTGTTAATGTGGCCACTGTAGAGATCAGCATTTATATTTAGTAACATCACTCACTGGTGCAGGATTTTTTCAGTAAAGGAAGTCTAAAAAAAAAAGATCATCAGTTGTTCCCATGCTTTTTCTCTTCATAGGCTACAGAGATATTCCACTGACATTTCATAAGCAAGAAAACTGAACTACATGTTTGGGGTTTTTTACTTTTATTTTGCATATATTTCCCAGACTCTCAGATTAAAAAATATCTGACACGTATTCCAATATGTTATTTGCTGAGTGCTTTCAAGCAAGCCTAGAATTGTGCACAGTGGAACTCAGAACCTGAACACAAGACAGAGCAGAATTATCTTTATCCTGAGTCCTCCTTGCCGGATGTAAAAGAAAGCCAAGTCTCATTTATGGCATTGTCTTCATGTCTTCCTGGGCGTCCTTGCACATATAAAAGGCCAAGTTAGCTGATAGGACCTCAGTGGATCAGCTGCATCTGACCAGCTTAAAGCAGAGATCCTTTGACAAGCCTCATGTTGCAGCTACAACTCAATGATATCCCAGTTTAGGGAAAGCACAGCTCTCCCTTCAAAGCTTGTTCTCTCTGCTGGTGGGCAGCAGGAACCAAATCTGTGAGCCCAGCATCTGGGATGGGGCTGTGGTTTAACCAACTGCCACCAGCTGCTCGCTCACTCAACTGCCTCCACTCTGGTGGGATCAGGAGGAGAATTGGAAAAAGGGAAAACCCATGGCTTGAGAGAAGAACAGTTTACTAATTGAAATAAAGTATAATAATAATGATGTTGATGATGATGATGATGATGATGAAAAGGAGAGAGAGAAAGGAATAAACTCCAAAAGACAAGTAATGTACAGTAAAACTGCTTACCATCCACTTACTAATGCCCAGTCAGACCCTGAGAAGCAACCAGCCCTTTCCAGACAGCTCCCCCAGTTTATATACTGGGCGTGACATTCTAAGGTATGGAAAATCCCTTTGGCCAGTTTGGATCATCTGTCCTGTCCATGATCCTCCCAGCCTCTCGTGCACCTGCCCAAGGCAGAGCATGAGACACTGAGATGTCCTTGGCTTAGGGTGAGCACTGCTCAGCAATAACCAAAACATCAGAGTGTTACCAACATCATTCTCATGCTAAACCCAAAACTCAGCACTGTACCAGCTACTAAGAAGAAAATTTACTCTATGCCTGCCAAAACCAGTACAGATGGATGGGATGACAACTTGCTTCACATGCCCAGTACCCACATGAAAACTTGCAGATCCCTTATCTGTTTCTCACCTGAGGATCAGAGGCCTTCAAATAAAACAAAACCCACAGATTAAAACCCCTTCGCTTGGAAGATTGCCAGACCCCATTCTGCCCTCCCAATCCTCTTTTACCTTCAAGCTCACCTTATTGCATACATTCATCATACATTCCCTCTGTCCCAGTTGTGCATGCAGCTGGTGAGGCTTAGCAGCCACCTGGGCCAAACCTGGCCCACTGCTCCCACTGCCTGCTCCATGTTCCCTGCACCATGTCCACATCCCCGCGCTGGCTCTGCATGGGGTGGGATGGCTGCCACATGCTGTCATCCTCCTGTCTTTGCTGGGTGCTCCTGGGGTACCCACCCATCGATTGTACCAAAGCACAGATTGAACACGGCAGGCGCCAGAGCTTTTGGTAATTGCACCCCAAGGCTACGAAATTCTCTGACAGCAGATCACTCTGCCAAACACAGGCTGCAGCATTTCTCCCTGCTGAAGCATGTCAGGCAGCACAGTTGGCGTTCGTGCCCTTTCAATCTGACAGCACCGTGTCAGCCCAGGAGGGGCAAAGCTGTTTTATGAAGACGTCTGCTGCCTTTTCAGCTGCCAGCAAATACAAGGATTGGGATTCTTTGTCCTTCCCTTCATTTGCTGTCAAGTCTTTCCTGGGTCATGCTTTTGCTCAGAATTTACTGCAATTCAGGTGTCACTGGCAACTATATCCCATGTCTGGTCTACCCAGGTTTCAAACAGAGCAAAACTTTATTGCTGAACATTATAGACTTATTTGTCCCATGTGAACATTGGAAAGAAAGGGAGAGTAAGAGAGAGGGACATGGCATTCTGGCTCCTGATGGCTGGCTCCCAAGTGAAGATAAGTCTTTCTGATCAACCCTTAGCTGATATGTTTAATTATCTTTGCTTCATCATTGTCGATCATGTTTCTTTGCCTCCGGCTCTTGTAAGGATCATAGCCAACATACCATCTTTGTGAAGAGTGAACACCATGCCTGTGGTGTTACCCAGAGTGACAGAAATGGATTTGCGGTCATTTCCCTGAATATTTTCTGTGTTACTAGTTAATGAGAACACTCTCAGGTCAGCAGGATTTCACCATCAGACTGGACATCATGGTGTTTCTTCCCCATCAGAAACTGCCTGGACATCCAGGGTAGAAAGATGATGCAAGAGGCCTAGTGATGAGAAGGAAACAGATGTGAGCTGAGGACCTGGAAAGAGCCTGGCGATGTGGCTATGAACAGTGAGATTTTGGTGTCTGGTCTGTGGATAGTGTCCAAGGGACTGAAAAATAAACGTCTTTAGCAATGGCTGTAGTAGGGACTTTCATTCCTTATGGCTTTTTTAATAAGACACAGGCAATATTTCAAACAAGGGCAGCATTTCCAAGGACTCACAGTGAAACCAGAAGGTTGTGATACTGTTGTCTGTCAAACATTTCCAGTATATCAGCTGAACTCTGGACCATGCTTTAAATATTTTCTCTGCATTTGTTGGGAAATACACATGTGTGTCCAACATGAATTTGCTGAAGCTGTGTGAGGAGCAACTTCTTAAAAAACTCAGATGGACACTTCTTGTCACTTCTCCAGTTTTTGGTTTTTTTTCTGTTCCTGTTGCCCAAGAGAGCAGCAACAACTCCTTTAGTGGTCACGCATGTGTTTGTGCTGGAAGAGGACCAGGGGCTCTCCACGTGCTTTGGAGTATGGCAAGACCAGGTTTGTGTGGCTGTGGCAGGGCATGGCCTGTCTCCATGGAGGCTCTGCAGCTGCAGGTGGGATTCACCTCCAGAGCAGGTTGATCTCCAGCCTTACCAAGTCACCAAGGGTCTCTCAATCTGTCTCAAGGTTTCCCAGCGGCCTTTGATGCATACCAAAAGGAGGGAAATCTGGATGTAGCAGGTAAGAGTAGAAAGGAGGCCTTTGTATCAGCTTGGAAATAAAACAGACACAAATTCTCATTCAGAAACATCATACAGGAGGTAGATTAATTTGTCACCCTTAGGAGTTAAACCAAAGCTGCAAATATTTCAACTCGTGGCAGTAGGTAAACCCAGAGATTCTGGACTTCAGAGATGGGTAGGCTGGCAAAGTGCCTGCAGTTTTAATCTTCATTCTGTCTGCATAGTTAGGGATTAATCTCCATGCTATAGCTTTTCCACCCAGGAACAGGAAACGTTATTCACCTGTGTCAGAGAGGTGTTCATGAGGATTAACAGTGATTTTGGGATTTTATATAACAGATTCACAGAATATTCTGAGTTGGAAGGGACCCAAAAGGATCATCAAGTAAATGGCCCATAGAGGGGTTGAAGCCCCAACTCTGGTGTTGTTATCACCATGGTCTGACCAGCTGAGCTCATCCCATAGACCTGGGGCAAGGGTTTTACGTGACCTAAGGCTGAGCATGAAATAAAACTGCCCTTGCTATATGCTCCTATTTGAAATATTGGCATCAGAACCATGATGTTTTGGAACCAAGTTTCTCTTTTTCCCTCCTCGATTTTCTTGCCATGGAGACTGAGGGGCTGTAACACTGCCATGTCCCTGACCTATCCCTGAATGAGGAGAATTTGGTTTTCTGTAACCTCCCACTGGAGAAAGCAAAACTCTCAGTGCTTTGGCATCAAAGGTTTGGCAGCAAGGAAGGAGCCAAGTGGTTTGGTTTGCTTAGTTCTGCTTTGGTCTGACCTGGCTCCCACAGAGAGAAATAGATTCATGGGAGAAGTTCTCTACCTCAACACTTTTGGGTGAATAATTAGCACTGAAGTGGCTGCCTATGCTGCGGTGTCTGGGAGCTTCTTCCCTTCCACAAAGCTGTCCAAGCTGTTTCTTGACACCAATGTGCCCAGCAAGGACAGGCACATTTCTCCCTTTCCCCTGCTCCAGTGCATTTTTGCCACCACAATCCCTTCAAAGCAGAGACGTGGCACACATTGACTTGGTGTGGCAGCAGCCCACTGAAAGACATGTATTGATGAAAAGGAATTTCATAGCCAGTACAAAAAGATGTTATGCCCTTGAGAAGACCCTGCCCTGCCTGAAATCCCAGGCCCTAATATAGAATCGTAGAATGGTTTGGGTTGGAAGGGACCTTAAACATCATCCAGTTCCAGCCCCCCTGCCATGGGCAGGGACACCTTCCATTAGACCAGATTGCTCAAAACCCCATTTAGCCCAGCCTTGGAACACTTCCAGGGATGGGGAATCGATGACTTCTCTGGGCAACCTGTGCCCGTGTCTCACTACTTCCAGAGTGAAAGATTTCTTCCTAATATCTAATCTAAAGCTACCCTCTTTCAGTTTAAAGACATTCCTCTGTGCCCTATCACTACATGTCCTTGTAAATATCTTGGGGTGTGTTCAGATGGGCAGAGAAGATCCCTATTTCTCCCCCTTAGTACAAGTGTACAATAAACACAGCTTTTTAAGGACTGAAAAACCTCGGAAGAAAGTGTTACCTGTCAGGCTGTCCCAGCTGGCCCCTGTGCAGCCACAGAGATGTGCCATGGGAGCAGGAGGCTTGCTCACACTTTATTCCTAAACGTTCTCCATAGTCCTTCGAGAAAGCATTCAATACAAAGAGCCTTTCCCTCCATGCAAACTCTAATGTGTTGCAGTGACAGTAATCTATTATGTAGATTTTATGGGTCACTCGTACAAATTACGGTGAAACCTCAGCCTTGACTGTGGTTTAAAATAGACACTGAAATAACAATACAGCAGTAACAGCAATAAAAACAACAGCAGCAATAATAATGAATAGATAAAAAATTGTCCATTAAGGTTCCTCCTCTCTACAAGTACTGGATAATGAAGAGGTATTTTTAGCCTGCAAATTATTTAATATAGTTTTGTCTTTATTCTTTATGGTTTCAAATATATTAGTAAGGTTCACAGAGCATTTTAAGATGTGGAAAAAACACATTTTCTTCTGAGCTATACTATTACTCTTGAATGAAAAGAGGTATTTAGATTTGTGTTTTTCAGTTTGTTGAAACACATCATCCTGCAGAGGAAAATGTCTCTTTTTAATAATGCAATGTATTAGAGGTCCCTTAGAAGGATATTCTCAGCACAGAAGTTTCACTGGCAACGTAAGAAACCTATTGAAGTGCATATCCATATTGTGGTGACTATAGTTATGACTCCCCTTTTTCTGAACAACCTGAATCTCATGGAGATTCTGAATCTTGTTTATCCAACTACTTTAGCTAGTGCTGCTAAAAAACTTTTACAAATGACTTTATGTGCAAAGTATTCTTCCCATATCACCTGAAAGCAGCCATCTGTCTTTCTTCTGCCTTTGCCCAGTGAAGCCTTTAAAAAAAATGTATTCAGTTTACACCAGGCCTGTTTCTCCTTTGCTTTCTGACTGATGCACTTTTCTGAAAGGGCAGGCAAATCCTCACAGCACAAGTGGCAGCATTCTGTGAATAGTCATGAGTGAACTCCCTCCCAAATCTAAGCAACTGGACCTTTCAGAGGACTTGAAAAATGTAATGCCTCTGCCTCTCCTCCCAACTGTTATCACCTTTTTCATGCTTATGGGTGACATGTGGCAAGAGGCACAGAAGGATGGTTTCCTGCCTCCCCCCTAACAGAAATATTCCATAAATTTCTTTTGAGTATTGCTTACTTTTTCCAGTTCACAAAAATATTTTAGAATAATTCTTAATTGGAACTAAAATAAGAATATAAACCACCATTTTTACCCAAAGGTGTTAAAAATTGGAGGCATCGCTGACTGCATATGTAAACTTTCTTTTCCTTTTTTTTTTT